>JAIPRM010000670.1:11632-49947 GCA_025469315.1 Stegophylla sp. TES_Ste_2020 | reverse complement strand
TCCGCCGTGTAGGAATTAACATACGTACCTGGTTTTTACCGTGTAGGAACTTACATACCGTCCGTGTAGGAACTAACGTATGTAATTGTTTACCTGCTGCTCTCGTGTAGGAACTTACTATTTCCCATATTTTTCGCTATCTTATCTTATGTATTTTTTGACGTAATTATATACATTATACAATATACTCCGCGCCATTAAGACCCCCAATCTGTCACCAATGTAATTCGTCATCGCCGAACTATTTTTCCCCATTATAATTGTTTTTATTATTTATAGACTTAGGTGATTGTATTTAAAGAGTGATTCGTGTTAAGATAAGTATTTATTAATAAATCGTTACATAGGTACTAAATAGTGTACATAAAATAATATATTATAATATTCACCAATAAAATGAATTATTTTATCTATTCAATTATCAAACTTTGATGATGCTCATATTTAGGCATATAATATATATAATCTAGATGCTTTGTATCACTTTGTATAATATGTGTACAGCACTTGTGTTATTATAGTTTGGTTTTATAGTGAAGCATGCGTTTTTATATTAATACATACATGTTTTTTATATTATTAACTTCCTTTGTTCAGAATCGTATTATTGAAGAAATGATTTATCGTTTCTTTAAAATTCAATACACCCGTCATGAGTATCCCATCCGAAGTGTGAAGAACACCCCGACGTGCGAAATATACACTTTTTTATACTGACTTCTATTAATTTACGCGACTTAAAATGTATACAAATTAAAAGGATACTGATGTTTATATAGTATAATTTATTAAGTACGATATTCATTAAATAATTTTATCTGCCATATAACTGATTTTTTTCCTTGGGTACCTACAAATAGTACAATGGTTGTAAAGGACGGCATTTTAAAATCTGCCACCACGCGGCATATTCGTTAACCCGGCACTGCTTAAGAGATTAAAAAACGTAAAAATAACTCCAAAAAAGTACACAAGTAATTTACAAAAAATCACATAATAACCGTATGAAGTTAGTATTTTGACGGAACTTGTTAATTTTACCTAAAATTACACATTTTAACGTACATAAAAAAAAATATAAATATAAATAATAGAAAATTGGTATAACAGATCTTTTTAGAACTTGCTATCTAAATTGAAAATTTCTTTATGAATATTTTGGTACAATAAAATTGTTTACGGACGAATAATTAAATATTTTACAAAGGTTTGATTAAAAAAAAATCGGAAAAATTACGAATAAATATTAGCGTATATTTTTAGTTAACGGAACATTAAATATTATTAAATATTTTTACAAATATTTGCAATGTTTTTTTACTGTCTAACGTTTTTTTTGACGCTGAATACGATGGTGTAAACTAAAATCCGCGGTCATCAATAGTTACTGAATTAATATATTTTGAAAATTTTGTATTTGCGCGTGTTAAGTATGTACTATTTTTCATTTAATACAAGTTAAATAATATAGGTACTATTTTTTATCCCGTGTCGACACGAATATTGTAGTCTAGTATCTAGTTGAACAATCACAGCCATGAGAAGAAAAAATACGGCTTCAAAACCCAAGCCGGAAAATTACATTTTTTTTTCAACTGTTACTGATCACAGATGACACGATAAACATTAGTACTAATTATATTATAGCGAATTAATATTGATTTATGATAGTTAAACCCACTTATTTTATTTATGGAATATTCATTAGATTTAAGGGAATTTATGAAAAATGAATTTTTTGCTTTTTGTAAATGTTGTACATAACAAAATAATTTTTAGTTCAACATTTAAGTTCAATGCGTGTTTATCAGTACCTGTAATATGTAATATTAGAATATTATACAAAAGTGAATTACTATATTTATTCTGGTCGAATTTGGACCACTTGGTGGTACTAGTATTTATTATTAGGTACGTAGGTACATACCTAACTCATTAGTCATTTTATAATTTTATAAATCTGATCATTTAAACCAAGGGTTCTCAACCTTTTGCGGTTCATGCTCCCTTATATACTATTATATGGGGTTACGCCTCCCTTTCCATTACTATAATATTGAATTATAATATGTATATTATATTACATAAATACATCATGACTTCAATTATTAATGTTGGGTATTAACATGAATATAATAGTTCAATATTACTCTTCAGATTATTGAAAATAGTATTGTTAGTTGTTACACTATGATGACCGATAATCACGTACCTACTTACAAAAAAAAAAAAAAACAATAATAATAAAAACAAAAGCCGGACATACTTCGCACGATGGGTGTACTTAGCACGACGGGTGGTATTCTCTTGATGGGCGTATTAAATTTTAAAGAAACGATAAATCATTTCTTCAGTAAAACGATTCTAAACGAAGGAAGTTAATAATATAAGAAAAAAAAAATGTTCGAAAAATGTCCAAAATTTTTTTTCACATTTTCAAAATTTACTTGCGCCAAAATCTTTTTTATAGGATTTTCTATCTCTGTTTAAATTTTCATAAAATTCTGATCAAAAAATTATGATTTTCGAGTCGTTTTTGTCAGATTTTGGGTAGTTTTTTCCAAAAAAACATTGAAGAATTGAGAAAATTTAAAAAATGACCTCTTTAAAGTGCAATCTAGAGGCGAATCGGGTTTCAAAAAGTTATTGATCGAAACTTTTGGACAAGTATTTCTATACGAAAAGTTGTACACAGAAAAAAAATAAAAATAAAAAAAAATAAACATCATTGTAAAAACACTAGCTTTTTCACTTCGCTCAGAATCTAAAACAAAATATAGATAATCATAAACAACATTTTCATGTTCTGAGGTGAAATGTGGTTTCATGTGAATATTTTCACGCCTCCCCTGAAATTTTGTTACGCCTCCCTAAGAGGGCGCGCCCCCCAGGTTGAGAACCCTTGATTTAAACGAATTATGAATTCGATATGAATTATTCTGTTATTAAATATATTGGCAATTACTATTTACTACTGTATATTAACTGAAATTCCACTCAGAATCGTTTTTTTGAAGAAATAATTTATCTATTCTTTAAAATTCAACATACCCTCCTAGAGTATCCTACCGAAGGTGCGAAGAATATCTATGGTGTGAATTACGTTCGAATTTTTTATTTTTTTTATTTTTCTGTAATCATTTAGATTTTGTACAAAATGAAGAAGCTAGTGCAGAGGTATTCAAACTGAGCGTCGCACAGTGTTTTAAAATCGAAAAAAGCTGGATAAACCTCCATAAATTTTTATTTATTTTTTTTATCTCAAAATTACAAAAAAATTTCTTGCTTACTCGACTAAAATAATTGTATCCAAATATTTCGAGAAAATTTTTTTTTATTTGAAATATTTTGAAATATTCTGAATGTGTAAATATTCAAAAATTTGCAATATTCTGATAAATAATGGATTAAAAAAAAAAAAAAAAATGTTACTTGTAATACTATGTTAACTTGATTATTTCAAATTATCAAATTGTTATGGGACGTTATAAAATAATTGACAATTAAATTATTAAATTCTTTAATAGTCGATATTTACGAGTCTTAAATAACATACCATAATTAGAGGTATTTACTATCTAATCGTATCGATAAGTTGACATATAGTAATATTTAGTCACCACACTTCACTTTCATTTACAGAACAAATTTTAATTCATGATCTGTATATTAATATTACGTTTAATATAGCTGACCGAACTTGCTCCATTTTAGTTTTAGACGTTTTTAAATAATTTTTTATGATTTAAAAACAGGAAAATATAATTAAAAATGTAAAATTTTTATCTATGAACGGTTAATTATTTATAAACGTAAATCTATCTATACAACTTGAACAATTATATTTCCTATCAATTTGTGTTTCTTTGAAAAAACAGTTCTTAATTGTAATTATCTAATACACAAAATTCAAAATTCGAAAAAAAATAAAGAATTTAATGTTTTTGTTATTGATAAAAAATAATAATAATGATAATAAAATATAAAATTCCTTAATTGGTTGAAAGTTGAAAACAAAAAAAATCCTTTATTTTAATTTTGGCCAACTTTTTTCGATTTTTTAAAATACTGTGCGTCACGAATGTTAAGGGAGCCACAGCACAGAAATAGGAAGTATCAAATAGCAGTATTTTTTTTTGTGAATCGTACACGTTTAACCGTAAAAATGAATTCAGTTAACGCGGTAAAGTTTGAATTAAACACGAAATAATTTATCTCGAAATAAAGCTATACTACAATCTTTAAACTTAATATTACACACAAATTAATTTATAATTTCGTCTGGATTTGTTATTAACTCTACACGATTTATCTATTCCGTTTAATTGCAGAATAGTGTTATAAACGCGTTGTTTAATCATAGTTATCTTGTAAGTTTTGGCTCTATTAATCATTTAAAAATATTTTCAGAATTGTAGCTAAAACAAACGAAATTCGTCTGTACACTTATTCTAGCTATAAGAACTATTCTCACATGCTTTTCGTTATAAGAATTTATCATTTTCATAGTATTTTATTTTATTTTAAACATTTTTCTCGAATCACATCGTGCTTTCCACTTATCAGTCAAATGTTGTATATTTGTTGAATATTTTAACTTTGACGACAATACCTAAGAAAAAAAACAATAGACCCGTCTTTAGCATCTTCAAGATCTGCGCCTGCTGCTAGAAAAATAGTATAGCTCGGCACGTAAATATCATTGAGTGGAGGACATACGGGTTATCCATTTTTCTTTTAATTATTAAATACCCTGATTTAGATAAACAAACAAAAATTTAAAAAATGTTTTTTCATGGAAAGAGGAGCCGCAAAGATGTCGCTAAGAGACAAAGGAGCCGTGGGTTGAAAAAATTTGAGTACCTCTGAACTAGTGTTTTTACAATGATCTTTATTTTTTTTTTAATTTTTTTTTTTTTCAGTGAACACTTTTTCGTATAAATCTGCTTGTTCAAAAATCTTGATCAGCAACTTTTTGAAACCAAATTTACCTCTAGTGGTAATTTAGAGAGGTCATTTTTTTAATTTCTCAATTCTTAAATTTTTTTTTTTAAAGAACTACCCAAAATTTGACAAAAAAAGACTGTGAAACCATAATTTTTTGATCCAAACTTTATGAAAATTTAAAAATAGATAGACAATAATATTAAAAATATTTTGGCACAAGAAAATTTTGAAAATATTGAAAAAAATGTTTGAACATTATCCTTATTCCTTACACTTTTTTTTCTCATTCATTTTTTTTTCCTTTTCTTTATTTATTAGATAAAGTAATGTATAGATAAGAAAGCCGGACATATTTCGCACCACGGATATTCTTCACCCTTCGGGTCAGATACACTTGGTGGGTGAGTTGAAAATGACGATTAATATTGTTCTTTATGTTATTATATTATTAACTTCTTTCGTTCAGAATCGTATTATTGAAAAAATGATTTATCGTTTCTTTAAAATTCTACACATCCACCAAGGGTATCTGACCTGAGGAGCGAAGAATATTCGTGGTGCGAATTATGTCCGGCTTTCTTGTTTATACTTTACTATTTCCTTATGGAAATACTTATCCAAAAGTTTTAATATTTGTGTAAAATTGCACGATGTACAATATTATAATATACATTTTTATATGTATATATATATATATATATATATTTTAAACTTATCTTAATTTGGATCTATTTTTATTTAATTTTGATAATTTTATTATTTAGTTTATACAACAACAGTACCTATATTTTAATTTATTTGCGCTATTTAAGCATATACAACAAATGTTTATCGGCCCAAATAATACTCAGGTAATACTTATATTATAGTAAGTTTAATCAAATTATAATGAAATAGAAGATTTTAATAATTACTTCAGTGTCAATATTATGTTCGTAATTAGAGGCTTCGAAATTTGATACAACTTTATTCCACTGATCAATAGCTGTAACGATGTCAGAATACATGGCTTTATTATTTCAAATAATATACTAAAAGCTTTAAAAAAATAAACCTCCTTCGATATTTTGTATCGTTCCAGTAGAATCCGTATTTTCTGCATTAAATATATTAGGTTTTGTCTGAAATTTACGCATTCTTCAATTTTGCTACAAATGTGTGGTTTGTTAAACCAAGAAAATAAATATTATTTCGTTATTCATTAATACAGTGTATATTGCCGGGAGTGATTTCTTCAGGTAGCAACGAAGAAAAGATTAAAATAAATATTCCAAAAAATATCCAATATATAATAATCATTAATATTCGACTACACTATATAATGATATGTATATGTATTTTACTTTATTTTTGTCAAATTGTCACTGAAAAGGTATTGTATTGAAAATCAATGACTCGAGATGGAAAATGAAGAAAAAGAAGAAAATGAAGAAATAAAATGAATTTAAATTTCACATCCTTTAGAAAATTTCAGAGATGTCTGATATGTATATTGTGTATATATATATTATAATTTAGCTAGTAGCCATTTAGGCTAATATGAACACACGGCTAATGGGAGGGGCTATAGCCCTCTTAGCCCCCCCTTTCGCTACGCGCTTGATTCATACCATCGTATTCAACGTCGAAAAATGCACTAGATGGCAATAAAACATTATCAACCTTCATAAGTGTTTGTATAAACTAGATATAATATACCATATCTGTTTGTACTTTCTCCGATTTTTTTTTTCAATAAAACCCTTATAAAATGTTTAATTCTTTTTTTGCTCGAAATTTTATTACACCAAAATATTTGCAATGAAATTCTCTATCTAGGCATAAAGTTTCAAAAAAATCGGTCTGACCAATTTTCTTTAATGTACGTTAAAGAGTGTAATTTTAGGTAAAACTAACGAATTTCGACAAAATTCTAACTTCAAACGGTTATAGAGAAAAAGCTGACTTACAATTTTCGAGATTTTTTCAGGTCAATTAAACATATATATGAGTGAAATCATATTAAATTTTCAAGTCAAATATCAAAAATCAAAAATTTTATTACATAAAAACTAATAAAAAATGTGATATTTTCGAAATTTTTATGAAATGTTCTCGTGATTATTTTTAGTAGTTTGTGAAAGGTTTTGGTTCTTAGCTCTATTATTTTAGAAGTTATGTTAAAAAGCAATTTTCAGTTTTACGGAAATTCCGGTAATTGCATATTTTTCCGTTTTTTTGTCAATTTGTTGACAGATTTTCCATATTTTTGGAAAAAGTATTGAGAAATTGGAAAAATTACCTATTTAAAGTACCATCTGGGTCTGATTCGGGATCTATATAGATATCGATCGAAACTTCTGGACAAGTATTTCTATACAAAAGTGTTTCCAGAAAGAGAGAGAAAAAAATAAACATCACTCTAAATACATAAGCTTCGTCACTTCGTTCAGAATCTAAAATTTAAATATGGATGGACAATTTTTTGAATAATTTGAAATATTTTGGTTAAACTTTTTAATAAATGCGGCATCACAACATTCCTAATACAACAAGTACCTAACAGATGGCACAACTGAAGGGGAACAGCCGACTTTTCAACAGCTTTAAAAGACTAAGCAGAAAATAAAATAACTAGTTAGGTCAGCAGCGTATAAGCGACGTTTAGGGAGTGCTTCTTACTGTTTATACAACAGTGATCACTGATCAGTACCATTGCGTACTCAACTGTGATCTATAAGCCTCTCTCCCAAGATTGTACTTTAACGGTGTATGATATATTTTATTATATATTAAACCGTGCTCAGGTATTATACCGACACGTATTTATATCAGTTCTTAATTATTTTATTACTACCTACCGTTTCCGTACCAAATGGTACAACTGTGATCGGAATATATTATAATTAAAGCCCGGATTTAATTGACATTGAAACTTTTTTTGTAGTTAAATCAAATCTGATCAAATATGTACACGATTTGTATTAATTACTGTCTTTCTGTTAAATTTTATGTTGCAATTTATTGCAATTTTTAATGTTTTTGCAATTTTTTGAAATTTTGTATACTTCACGTAATCAAATGTATAAATCAATATTTCTTAACTAATTTTGTAATATAAAAATAATAACATTGTTGTGGATTTTTATTATTGGTTTGATTATAGGTATGATCTTAGAAGTATAAAGTTATATTATCTATACTTAAACTCATACTTATCTGTTATTACCAGGTAGGGGACTTGGTTAAATGCCGTAAAGTTTTATTTATAATTTTCTAGCTATATCATTTTTATCATCATACATTTTGTACTAAACCATTGTGACGGTCTACCTATTTTTGATAGGCGTTTATCACTCGTCTGGAATTTTGTAGCTCAAATTACTGCACGAAAGTTCTAGAATAGTCCTGCGAGCGATAAGCGTCTATATATATGTATATATATGGTATATAACCTAACCTACATGTATATATGGTGGTAATTTAGTTCAACGATTCGTGTGCGTTTACCGGTTAATACCGATTTCTTTGATCAGTTTGACCGCACAGAAATGTATTCGTCGAAATGTCTAATATAAAATCAAATTTAAAAAGTAAAATTTCGAATTGGATTGCTCCTTATAATGAAAATAAAGAAGTATTTTCATCAGATGAAAAGATTATATATTGTCTCGTATGTGAAAAGTCTGTGTCTACTGAAAAAAAATATTTACTATTTTTTTTATAGATCATCATTCCAAAACAAGTAAGTTTTGTGTTTTATGCTCATACTACACGTAATATTACACATTATATTACAATTTACAATAGAAGATTTAATTTCAATGAAAATATTTTAGAAATGTATTTGATCATCAATTTTAATTCCAAAATATAATATTTATAGAAGTATTTTTTGTATTAATTATGTATAATACGAATAAAAACTTTTACAATAATATTTTATTTTATAAATACGAGTATATTAATATAACTTGCATTTTTATAGTGCAGTTTATTATGCAATTTTTGAGTGTTTTTAATGCAATTAAATCCGGTCTTTAATTATAATATACCTACATAATTTTTATGTTATTTATACTTAATTATTACACATTAAAGAATAAAAGATTTTAATAACATTCAAATAAAATTCTTTAATTTTAAACGAAACCTTTTTTAATACAACAATATATACCTAAATAAAAATATTCTAAGTATTTTCCTCGGTATTTTCTAAAGTGAATTTTTTAAAATTTTTTCTAATAAATTTTTTTTCATGAATGTTTTTTACTTATTCTCAGTTAATAATGAGATACCTCCTAATATTAATAAATAATGAGAAACTAGTTGAGTTAAAAATATATTTTTTGTGGTAATAATTAACTTTATAATTAAGTAAAATTGTCCATTATAAATTTGAATTCTATTGCAATATTAAGAATAATATCTGTGACTATTATTTTATTCATGACCGTATCCAGGAGGGTCCAGATTCTACTTCTTCTCCCTCCCAAAACTCCCGAAGTACCTATTATCTATAATCTTTTCTATCAAAAGTTGAATCTTTTCACTAATCATTATTATTCACTAATTGATTTCATTATATTATTTAGTAATAATAATAGGCAAGAATATATAAAATAAATGTTAATAATATATATATATATATATATATATAAATATATATATATATATTTATTAATATTTAATTCATATAAAAAGAGTAAAGTATAAACAAGAAAGCTGGGCATACTTCGCACCATAGATATTCTTCGCTCTTTGGATTAGAAAATTTTGGTGGGCGTGTATAATTTTAAAGATATGATAAATCATTTTTTCAATAAGACGATTCTGAACGAAGGAAGTTAATAATATAAAGAGCAATAAAAGTCGTAATTTTCAACACACTCACCAAGAATATCTGACCCAAAGAGTGAAGAATATCTGTGGGCAGAAGTATGTCTGGCTTTCTTGTCTATACTTAATTTTACTTTACTTTTTTTTTGTCTAATAAATAAAAAAAAGGAAAAAATAATTAATGGGAAAAAAGTGTTGAAAAAATGTCAAAAATTTTTTTTATATTTTCAAAATTTTCTTGCACCAAAATGTTTCTTATATTATTGTTTAACTTTGTTCAAATTTTTTCATTAAGTTAATATCAAATATGATTGTTTCCAAGTCTTTTTCGTGAAATTTTGGGTACCAAAAAATGATCTTTCTAAAGTACTAACTTTAAAAATGTTGTTGATCGAGACTTTTGGACAAGTATTTTTAAACATAAAAGTGTATACAGAAAAAAACAATATTGTAAAAACACTAGCTTCTTCACTTCGTTCAGAATTTAAAACTTATAATTATGGAAACAACTGATGAGAAACATAAGTAGCATAATTTACACATTGAAAGGAAAGGACAATTTTTATACAATAGAGGAGAAACTACATTCTGAAATATACTTTCTATGGATTTTAGATACTGAATGAAGTGAAGAAGCTAGTGTTTTTACAATGATGTTTATTTTTTTTATAATTTATTTTTCTGTGAACACTTTTGTATGGATTTACTTGTAGATAAACTTTTAGAAACTGAGTTTGCCTGCATTGTTGGTACTTTAAAGAGATCATTTTTTTAATTTCTCAGTTATTTAATTTTTTTTTGGAAAAAAATTACACAAAATTTGACAAAAAGATCAGGAAACCATTATTTTTTGATCCAAACTTCATGAAAATTTAAACATAGATAGGCAATAAATATAAGATACATTTTGGCCCAAGAAAATTTTGAAAATGTGGAAAAAAAAAATTGGACATTTTTCTAACACTATTTTTCTCATTACATTTTTTTTCTATTCTTTATTTATTAAATAGAAAAAAGTGAAGTAAAGCAAAGTAAAGTAAAGTATAAGCAAGAAAGCTAGACATACTTCGCACCTCAGGTATTCTTCGCTCTTTGGGTCAGATACTTATTGGTGTACTAAAAAATGACGAATGTTATTATTAGTGATGGGAATAATCAAATGATTTTGATAATCGAGAGATTAGTAATCGAGGTATTCACTCGATTAAAATAATCAAAATATTTAAAACAAAATACCGAGTAATAACTAATAAGTAATAATGGTAATAACTAATAACTAATAAGTATTCACTATTCAGTAATCAGTCAACTTACAGTACTGTGGGTGTATTAAATATTAATACAATGAAATCATAATTTCTAAAAAATGTTTTATGTTTATACACAACATACATTTTATACAAAATCCTTTTCGTAAATGTATGTACCTTATAATATGAAAAAAATGTAAATGAGAACAAATGCTGCTGTAACAAATAAACTGCTAAAAATAAAAATAATTATAAAAATCGAACCAAATGCGCTCGATAAAAAAATTCAAGTAAATATTAAATTATTGTAACTAGTAACTAAGTATACCTAGTAATTGGTAATTACTATTTTTTCACTCGAAAATCATTGATTCCGAGATAGAGTAAATCATTCGATTAATTTCTTAATAATTGAATTATTCTATTTGTTCAAACAATCGAGTTACTCGATTATTTTCTCTCGATTAGTCCCATCACTAGTTATTATTCTTTATATTATTAACTTCTTTCATTCAGAATCATCTTATTGAAGAAATGACTTATCGTTTCTTTAAAATTCTACACATTCACCAAGAGTATCTGACCCAAAGAGCTAAGAATATCCGTGGACAGAAGTATGTCAGGCTTTCTTGTCTACATTTACTTTACTTTTTATATCTGATCACCATATAATGCATAGTATGTATAGGTTAATAAGAAATCAATCATCATTAATAATACGATTAATTCACATATGTGCCTTATATGAATAATAAATATAACATAATTTACGTAATATGTTATCTATACAATATTACAATTATATTTAACTTATCAGAATATTTTTTAGTATACCAGAACAATTCCCTAAAATCCAAACCAATATTATGATATGGGAAAATATAAGACTCCCTGCATCTTCCCCCCCCCCGCCCAAAAAAAAGAGAAAATGGTACTGCTGCCATAACTAATAGGGTACATTTGCTTTTACTCGCTGAATGAATGCTGTCATTTTATCCATTTATTTAAATTTTATCCAAACACATATTTAATGTATTTAATTTGGATTTTGTTGATTTTAATTCAGAATTAAAGAATTTAATATGATAATAATGATATTAAACCATAAAAAATTGTATCTATGAATTATAATAAATAAATCAATTATTTACCATTCTGAGTGAATGTTGTGAATAATAAAATATTTGAATTTTTAGTCTAAAACATATGATTTTCTAAAATGAAAATGCAAAAATTTGTGTAGGATGGCTAAAGGTTTCAAAATATATTCCTTTTATCTCATTATGATAGTCATTTCAGTAGATAGTGAATGTTTCTGTTATTCTAAAACATAGCTATTTAAATAAAATATTGAAAATACACAATTTCAAAATAGGTACCAAAATTACTTAGTTTTGGAGTTAATCACCAAATTCCTACTGCAACTTTGTATTTTTGATAGCAAACTACATAATAAAATGAGGCCATAAATATTTGAAAATTCTCAATTCTCATGGTACCTAAAGTGAATTTATGCCAACCATAAAAATATTAACTTCACAGTTAATAATGATATTTTATTTTTATTATTACAATAGTACCATAATAGAATAGTTCAAATTTTCCAAGCATATTTCTTTAAATAGATAATAATCAATAAAAACAACTAAATTAGATGTGCCTGACATAACAATCCTTGTTTCGTACTATGACACAAAAACAAACCTGACAACAAATTATTATGTAATATCAAATTTAAGTTCATATTTACTTATTAAGTATAATAAAATTCAAATAGAAGTTTTTAAAATCAACTAAATTTAATTTTTAAAATCATAGTTTTATTAAAAAAAAAAAAAATTGAATGAACTTTTTTTTAACACTATTTTGACTCCCAATAATGTAAATTTTATGGAGAAATACACAATTAAATTTACTAAAATTCATCTGTTATTTTCCAGAAAATAATTATTTTCATTGTTTTAAATTTAGATAAATAATTCTAAATCAAAATTAGTCATTATCACAGAGATCCATGCATTTTAGGTATTGACCAAATTTGTTTATTTTAAAATCATAAACAGAGATTATGAAAATGTAATAATTTTGAAATAGTTCATATAAAATATAATTATCTTTTAAAGTACGCTTTAAGCAGATTTTTTTTATTTTCATCAATTATTCTGACATAAACTGAGCAGTAAAGAGTTGTTCTTTCATTTCAATAACTGAATACTTTTGTAACTTGATCATTACTATCCCTAATTAATAATTAAATGATGTGTTGTTATTTTTGTATTTTGTTCGATTATAATAAAAAGTTATATAAGTAATATCATCCATTCCCCAAGTCCTAGTACATTTCCATTCCTAAGTCCTTAAGATACAAAAAAGTAGCTAAACACAATTATGAAATGTTTTATTTTAATTTTACATTGGACAAATTAACATATAAAAATTGTCATATTTCCTAATTTATCTATTCTATATGTATCTTTTTTCCTCCAAAAGAATTCTTAAAATAATGAATTGCATGAAGATAAATTTCACAAAAATCATAAAATAAAAATATTAATCATTAATATTACCACCATATTCATTTACATTAAAATTATCTAAATTTAGAAAAATTAAAAAAAAAAAAAAAAGTATCCCACAATATTGAAACTAGAAAATGATACTATGAAGATGAAAATTAACAAATTTAAGCAACACAATTTTATGTATAAATATAAGAAAAAAAAATATGTTAAAATAAATCTCTTGTTTTGTTTTAATTTTAATATATTATAGACTTTTGATTATCAGCAAAATAGAATAACATGACATCCACAATTATAATAGGATAGTCAGCAAACACAACATTTTAATTTAAACAAAAATGTTATAATTATATAACTTAAAAAAAAAAAATAATTTTTAGATTCTAAACAAAGTGAAGAAGCTTATGATTTTACAATGATGTCTATTTTTTTTTTTAATGTTAAATAATGTTTTAAGAAAATTAAATTAGAACACACTTTATTTTTATTAAAACAATAAATTAATATGCAATATAATACTTATATTTTTGTGAAAAGAAATCCATGTGGTATAATTATAATTTTAAAAATAAAATCTGAATCATGTATAAGTACATAATATAACATATTATTTACATTTATTTTTTTTTACAAATGAATCAATAACAGGTTTTTTTTGTTTAAAAACACTTCTTTTTAACTTGTGATTTAAATTTTTTTAATAACATTTTATCTCAAAAAGTTGTATCATCTTATTTTTCAAGATATTGAATGAGTCCGTCAATATGTCTTAAAGCTACTTCATGACTCACTTGCTTTACTGCACATTGTTTTTTCAATAGTGATCAAATAATTTCCATTTTTAATCTAAAAAAAAAAAAAAAATCATATTATTTTAAAATGTTTAGTACAAACTACTAAATATTTATTCATTGTTCTACATTGTAATTTAATATATACTTTTTTTTTTTAAAGTCTACGAAAACTATACTTGTTAGATAAGAGCGGATCCACTAATACTAATCTTTGAAGAAGTTACTTTATTATGTATATGAATGTAAAATACATAGTCCATTTTTCTTTATATAAAGCTTACAAAGTAACTTCTTATAAGATTAGAATTGGTTAATATATATTATATACCGTGTGTCCGCGGAAACAGAGTACACTTTACCACTCATTATCCTGTAAATATTTTTCAATTCTGTTTTCGAGACATTAAAGTAGATTATTGGATCTTTAATTTCTATGACTTATAATTTTTTTTTTAACTCACTTATTTTACGCATGCTCAATACAACTATACTTTTTTTAAACGATAACCTCTATTTTGAATAACATTTTCGGATTAATGGATTTTTTTAAAGTAATTTTGATCTAACAACTATTACTCTAAATCCAATATTGACTGAATGAGAGGTATTTCAAATTAAAAAAAATTTTTTAAAAATTTGAAATTTTAATTATTTTTTATTATACATTTTTTATTTACAATTTAATTTACAGAAATTAAAAACTTAAAATACTCGATAAATTATTTGAAAGTCCCTCCGTTGTGTAGAACACGTGCTCAAATCGACGTACCTCACTATCGAGTATTTTAAGTTTTTAATTTCTGTAAATTAAATTGTAAATAAAAAATGTAAAGTAAAGTTAAAAATATGTAAAATTTCAAATTTCAAAAGAAAAAAGTCACTGAACTTTGTCTTAAATATCCGATTAAACACATTAAGCTCAATAGTGATTTCATTGACAAAATACTACCATAGGCAAAGCCTGAGAAACGCAAATATTTAAAGGCAAAAAATTGTTTAGTTTTTATATAAAGGATATAAATTTATCTATGTTTCACATATTTTCACTCTAAATTTCTTTTTTTCATTTTAATTCAGACTTATAACATGTTTAGTATATCTGGAGGGAGGAAAATGATTATCTTTTACCCCAGAACAATATTTTTTCAAATTGTCCTAATGTAAATGCTAATAGGTTTTCATTAAAAAAAATTCAAATTTTAAAAATTTTCATTTGCAAATTATTTTAGAGTCCAATCAAAGCAAAGAAGCTTTAGAAATTAATGTATTTTTACATTAATGTTTAATTTTAATTCTTTATTTTCCTGTAACTTTTTTTCATAAAGTAATACATGTTCAAAAATTTTGACCAGCAATTTTTTGAAACCAGATAAGTAGGTGGTAGGTACTTTAAAGAGGCCATTTCTTTAATTTTCTTTTGTTTTTTAAAAATTAGGGAAAAACTATCTAAAATTTGACAAAAAAGACCCGAAAACTACCTTTTTTCAATTCAAACTTTATGAAGTTTTAAACCTATGTTTAAATTATACAATATATATTCTCATATACAATATGAGAAATATTTTACCAAAAGAAAAATTTTGGAAATATTTTTCAAACATTTTTTCTCAATAATTTTTTTTCCTTTTCTTTATTTGTTGGACAAAAAAAAAAAATTAAAGTAAAGTAAAGGAAAGTAAAATAAAACAAAGTAAGGTCAAGTAAAGTAAAACAACGATAAGTAATGTATTGACAAGAAAGCCACACATACTTCACACCATGGATATTCTTCGTTCCTCGGGTCAGATATTCTTGGTGGGCGTGTTGAAAATGACGACTATTATTGTTTTTCATATCAAATTTCGCTCAGAATCGTATTATTAAAGAAATGATTATTTCTTTAAAATTTAACACACCTACCAAGAGTATATGACCCTAGGAGTGAATAATATCTATGGTGCAAAGTATGCCCAGCTTTCATGTCTATACTTTACTTATCATTTTTGTACTTGACTTTTTTTAATATTATGATCTATCTACATTTAAAATTTCATAAAATTGATTAAAAACTTTTATTTTGTCATTTTTGTCAAATTTTGGGTAGTTTTACCAAATTCCAGAAATCTATTGAGAATTTTGAAAAATGATTTCCCAAAAGTACTATTTAGAGGCAAATCCTGATTAAAAAAGTTATTACTCAAAAACTATTATACAAGTATTTCCAATCAAAAAAATGTTCACAGAAAATAAAATATCAATGTAAAAACACTAGCTTCTACACTCTACTGAGAATCTAAAACAACTAATGTTTAACTGTATTTTAGAAAGTATATTACCATCAATGTTTCTAAATCTTCATATTCATCATTTTTCTGCTTGAAAATATATGTCATACTTGGAAGCAAGTTCACAAAAACATCTAAATCTTCTGACTTGATACTTCTGTAATGTAATTACAAAAAAATTATTTTTTTTTTTAAATAAATTAACTGAATATTTTTTATTTTACTATTTAAAATATAACAATACATAATTTTTATTAACTGATGGTTTTATATAATATTATTTTGTATAATTATTACTTTTATTCTAAGTACTATACTGCCATGCCTGGTGAATAAACAGTACCTATATCCAATTTTGGTCAAAATTGAGATATTGTCACCTAGAGATTAAGACTACGGTTATGTACTAATTTTTGCAATAGATGAGAATAGTAAATGAAAAAAAAACAACTAGATAGTAGGTACCTATCTAATATAATGGTAGTGGTTGTTTGTAGCTTCTCAAACAAGATAGTATATATATGTGTACTATCTATCTAAAATAGGTATATATACTATCTATCTATATATAAATTATGTACCTATATTTTAGGCAGTCTATTTCTACGATTAGCTTATGGTGGTATAGTTAGTATATTTTAAATTTGAAAGCAATGATTAATCATTGCCTTCATAAAACAATTTGAGGCAAATAGGTAGTATATTACAAAATTAGAAATTAAACGATGTCATCCATTATATATATATATATAAATCGTCTATTACATACCAATAATTTGTTAAGAGTTTAAAGTTCTAACAGGTTTTAATGGTATGATTAATTTGATGTGAAGAATATTCTATAAATTGATATATCAAGATCAAATTCTAAATATAAAACAAATAATTAACATACGGACCAAGAATAAAGTTTTATCCACTACAGATTTTTAGACTAACTTTTAATAAAATAATAAAATGTCACGATTATATGTACGGTTAAAATTGAAAGCAAATGGTTGATAATATTTTTGAATATTTTCAACTTACCGAACCGAAATTGTTCTCATCTTATTAACATGGTGGAAAAATACGAAAAACACTCTTTAGCCATTTTTTGTGGTCTCAGAAAACGCGAGATAAACTCGAGCAAGCCAAGTCTTTATTTTATGGTCTAGCCCAAGGTTAATAGATAGTAAACCTCGAATCTAGCCCGTATGGCATACAGTAATACGTACAAAATTCTGTGGTAATACTCAAGGTTTATATTGTTAAGTGTTTATAGATTAATAGATTATAATATTATTATGAGCCGTACGGGTATGTCTATTAAGTTCAAGAGTACGATTGGGTCGGTTAAATCCGTCGGTCGTAACGTTTTTGAATTCGTATTTTTCGGATTACAGGAGAAAGTTTTGAAATACACAATTATTACTTGCACTAATATACTTATTATGAGTTGGTAATTAATAATTAATACGTACACTTTATATCTTTGTGTTTACTTAGATGATACACGACTAACTACTAGTCAGTACTTGCTTGAGTCAGTTCTCAGACAGTAGTTAGCATTAACATAATAATTTTAAACATAATATGAATTAATCAGGGGTTCATAACAATATAATCTATTTAACGGTATGATAATCTATTAACTTTGAGTAGGTAATACAGAATTATTATTCAAAAGTCCAACGATCCAACTTCTCAAGATTGATAATGATTATCACATATTGCTATTGTTTACAGCCACAGTTGTAGATTCTATCTATAACCTTGTTTACTTAGGTTTGATAATAACAATAATAATGGATTGCAGCAGGCTCTTCAGATCTAGTTCTAGCCATCGACATAAATGGTTCAGTCATATTCTGTGTATATAAAGTTTTTGATTAAATTCAGTTGGTAGTCTTAATAAACTTGTCTACCATTCGACTCATCTGAAATTAACTGGCGTAGTGCTTCTTCATTCGATTTATTTACATTAATTAATTCCTCTGTGTGCACTTTTTGTCATGTCGCATCGATTTGTGAACCTAGAAAGTCAATATACAATGGGGCCAAATCCTAAAAAGCTGGTTAATAGTCGAAAAGTGTTTTGAACGATCTTAAATGTTCTTTTGGGAGTTTTTGAAGTTGCTGATGACGAATATGTTATCATATTTTAGATTTTTAAAATGGCGGACCCAATATAGTTCACAAAACCTCACCAAGAAGTCAAAAACTTCAGTAAATAATACTCAAATAAGGCATTTGAGGACACGTATCAAATTCCACCAGAGGAACAAAGAAAATCTATGGTGCGAAGTATGTTTTGCTTTTTTCAGTACCATTAGTAATATTTATGAGTATGTTTGTATTAATGTCTTGGATCTTAATACCAAGAGATTAAAATTGTATGATTTAAAACAAGAAGAGAAATTTTCAATGCTTTCAACGTTTCATACATAGCGAAAATTGAGAAAAATATTCTTGACATTTTTATGAAGTATGTGCTTGACTACTTTTAAATAGTCTATGAAAGTTTTTCTGGTTAA
The DNA here is from genome assembly GCA_025469315.1 of Stegophylla sp. TES_Ste_2020. NCBI lineage: Eukaryota > Metazoa > Arthropoda > Insecta > Hemiptera > Aphididae > Stegophylla > Stegophylla sp. TES_Ste_2020. The sequence continues at coordinate 30,836 of JAIPRM010000670.1, read as the reverse complement.
TAGCAGTTGAAAAAGAGGAAAAAAAAAGAGCAAATATGAGAATTGAACTTGGTACTGTAGCTCCAAAGTTTTTCTGTTTTAATGATATCACTTGCTATCATTTAAAGCTTCTCGTTGATAGAGGTAAATTTATTTCAATAAAAAGCATTTAACAAATGCAATTTGTATACACATCTATAAAACATCACATTTTTACAATAACGTATCATTTGAAATTTTGAAATTATTACTTTCTTCGCACCCGAGTTTATGTGTGTATCTCTCTCACCCTCTCTACGTCTGTCTTTCTCTCATATAATATCACTTCTCTGTCCACTGTGCTTATTTCTGTCCCTTTTTCTCTATCACTGCTTCTTTCTATTTTTCTCAACACTCTAAACTTTAATGCTTGTCTTAGTTTTGTTTTTCGTAGTTCTCCAGACGTTTTTTCTCTAAAAATATCGGTTTAAAAAGAAAAAATCCATATCCAATATTCTTAATATCGGCTCAAGCCGATATGAATACTCACATGATACAAATATGTTACTTTTACGAATTTTATGTATAATATATATCTATATATATATATATATATATAATGTATAATTCGCTAGAGACGTGTCTATTTTTTAGATAAGTTGCTGAATGCTGGCGTTGCTGCAGAGTAGTGAGTGCTATGAAAAAAAAAATAAAATAGTAGTGGGTATATAGCGTATTGCTCGGACGAAAGCAAAGCTTCGTCCTGGGGTCTCGGCTTGGATATAAGAGTGGGTTTAAGAAAAGGGACGCTACTATGCACGTTTTTAGCATAGATTATTATTATTTTTTTGTATAATATCAATGTTTTAGTCTCCTTGGGTATCACTGTAGCCTATACAAAATAAAATTCAACTAGAAACTTTTTCAATTTTTGGCCAGCTCTGTTTTTTAGATTTGGCCTCATTGTGCAGTGTAGTGTTAGAAAATTTCAGTGTACGAAATTATCTCCAATTCGATAAAGTTAATAGAGAGAGAGAAATATATCCTACATAAGAGTGAAGAATAGACTTGAACTCAAATATATTAATGACCAACTCGAACTCTCCGTTGCCGCCATTGTTCATCACGCATGTCAAGCTTCAAGCAATCGCCAACACACCCACCGATTTATCCGACCTTATAGTTTACTGTCTCGACAAGATCAGTACGACAAACATTTTGTTTACTTGTCACCAAAGCTGCAATCGCTGGACATAATGGGAACGTGAGGATCAAGTAAGAAATATTATTATATGTTCACTTATTGTACTTTTGAAATAACTTACCTATCAAATAATATTGATTTGTTTTTTTTAGGGGGGTTTAAACTCCTTTCCTTCGTTTGCTACTGTTAGTTGTTAATGCTATTTTTGACGCCTTAGTGTGAACTATAATAATTACCACTGGCGTCCAAGTTAGCCAATAGTAATAAATAATAATAAAATAAATTAAAAGTACATGTATTATAGCACAAGTTGTTGATCAAAAAATTAATGTCCTAGTATTAACAAATAGACAAAATGTTCCTCTTTCAAGTAAAAAAGTTTCTGTAATAGTATTTTAGAATCAAAAACTTATCAAATACCTAAGGAGAATTATTGTTTTTATTAATCTACAGAATATTACATTGACTTATGTAATACAATCTTCATGTATAAAGAAAAAATATCAATAAACAACTAGTTATCCAGAATTTACTGAACTATGTAAGTAACTTTACATGTTTAAATATCCTATAGTAACTTCCATAGAATTTTCATCATCACAATCATATAATATTTCAGAATTTATAGGTTTTCTTTGGTAAAAATTAAAATCAGAAGTTTCTACAGGCTCTTCAATTTTTTAATATATTATGTATTTACAGTTTTTTCTAATTCTTTACAGGAATCAAAGTGGCAAGAATTCTAGACTACTTCTAAAAGAAGAATTGTATTTGTATGTCATCGAACAAACAAATATTGTAACACATTGGGCACATTTAGACATTTGATCACAGTTATGACTGATGGAATCATCATTTTCAATTTCTCTAATTGACCTTACAGATAATAATAAGGTATCAGTCAAGTCTGGATCAACATCTTCACATTAGACTATTGATGTTGATCCAGATTTGGCTGAAGTCTTATTGTTTCAGATCTAAATAGTACTAAATGTTTAGTAATATTGTAAATTATTAATGACTTATAGTTTCAATAATATATCAACAAAGTAATGACATCTATTTATTGTTATTTTACATTTATTTAGTTTAATTATATGGTAAAATGCAATTGTATATTTAAATTTTAAGATTAATTGTCAATATCATTTATATGTATATTATACTAAATAAAATGGATATAATCATAATTAAAATAATACAGAGCAATCACTAGAAATAGATTGTTGATAACCAAAAAAATTATCAAAAAGAAAAAGATAACATTGTATAAGATTGAAAAGGTAAAATGCAAGTCATCAACATTCTATCTCTATCTTCTATAATTTAAAACCATGAATTTGTATTTTTTTTTTTATGTTTATAAATATGTTCATATATACAGGGTGTCCCAGTACAATTTAACAAATTCAATAACTTTTATTTTATTAATAATTTTAAACTTTTTTACTGAAAATTATTACTACAGCATTGTGCTGAAGCAATATCGTATATATTTATATAAAGATATATAATTATATTTAAATATATGGGTTTCAAATTTTCAAATGTGAAATTTCATACTACAGTTTCAGAAAAAATTCAGAACAAGCATTTTGTAATCTGATTTTTAGAAAAATATTGATGCTTAAATCTTTAATAAAGTTTAATCTGTTCATTTTCTAAGATTTTTTTTTAATTTGTGAATAATTTAATACTTTTGTCAAATATGTCATAATAATGTTAATATTATGAAGTCAATTGATGACATTATTTAACAATATTATTGAATGATTTACAAACTTAAAAAATCATGGAAAATAAATGGATTAACCCTTATTAGATTTAAGCACTAATATTTTTCTGAAAATCAGATTCATAAAGTGGCTATTTTGATTTCTTATAAAACTAGAATAAACTTTCAAATTTGAAAATTTGGGTTCTGAATATATATATATATATATATAGATTATATATTATACGTTATATTATTATTAAGTAATAATTAAAAAAAAGTTTAAAATTATTAATAGAATAAAAGTTATTGCATTTGTCCAATTGTACTGAAACACCTGGTATATGTAATGTTAGTATAATTAAAATTTTTATACTTTATAATATATATAAATATATATATATATATGATAAAAGAACAAATTTTTGGAAAAGGCTTGTTAGAGTCATGTGCATCTTGTACCATGTAAACTACCTTAAAGTTTCATAATTATAGATCACATCATAGATAGCTTAAACATATTAACTTCTGTTTGTAATTTTTTGATATTCATATTATTTTAATTTAAAATTTAAATATAATAGAATTAAATACAATATTTTCATGACTATTGTTATGTGTGATTAAAAAAAGATTTTAATAATGCTACATACAATATTTCATAAATTTGATGTTAAAAAAAGTATTGAGAGTTAAGGTTATTATTAATTTTTATATACACACCAAAAGTCTGGAAAAGTCAGGGAATTTGGTATTTAATTACAATTTTTATCAATACCAATTTTAAAAACTAAATGCTTCACAGTTTTTTCAATGAATTTGTTATGTCTTTTTATTTCTAGAGTACTAGAAGGTAATTCTTTTCTAAAAGTTTCACTTTTAATTTTTTACTTATTTGTGTTTCTTTATTGACATAACAAATATTTTATTAAATCAATTATTTTAGACAGTATTCAACAATCAAAATAAACTGAATTGAAGAATTGATCTGAGCTCTTTTTTTAATTAGTCAATGAAGAAGTAGTTATACAAATGCATTTAATTCTGAAAAATGTATCAAATTTTGTGGAAAACCTTAAAGTCAAGGATATTCACATCTTAAGATCTGTGGCAGCCTTGAATTTATTTATCAATACATTTTAATTATTAACCATTTTATGAGTTAATGGTAGAATATAATAGTGTACTTAACTGTATTGGAGAAATATGTTTTGGCAAACATTTAAGAAAGAAAACAAATGTTAATTAAATTTATATTTTGTAATTTACAAGTCTTAAATTATTTTATTTTTCAAGATCAAAATTATACTGTGTATAATTATGAAATAATTCTACTCATAAAATACAGATAATTTGATAGGTAAAGATAAATTTAAAAGATTAATTGTATTAAAAAGTTTTTGTAGAAGAATAAAAATAGATTACAAAAAAATATTTGATCAGATTGAAAATGAATAAGCAATCTGCTAAATGTGACTACAGATGAAGTTATAAAACAGGTAGGTTTCTTTCAAAAAATAAAAGAGCAATTAGATTTTGCAATATGAATTCCTGTAGTGTTTATTTAAGTACGTTAATTGATATAATTTATTTTTAAGTAGTTATATATGTACCTAAATTCTAAACAGATACTCCCCTCCATTGAAAAATCCTAGTTATGTCACTTAATGTGGTTATTACATAGGCGATATTTAGATTGCATCAATAAATTGCATAGCGGGGGCTAAATTAAACGAATAAACATGCTAGCACCCCATAGTTTTTATCCTAATTCCATTAATGGTGGTTAGGTAGGTTATGTTAGTATAACCTGTAGTCTAAAACCATGTTTCATTATAATCCTATTACAAACTATAATAGAACAGACCGAGGATGATGAATTAATGTCTGGTGGTGACAATAACTTGTGTTTGAAATTAATTTGAAAATAATAATATATTAATTGACAGTGCATTAATTTTGTTTATACTCAAAAAGAGAGAAAAAAGCAAAAAATAATTTTGGTAATCCCATAAATTAACCCAGTACCTACTTGTCACTTGACATTATGATTACCACTAGAGCACAATCCTATAACCAGTACAAATAGTACAACCCATAAACTTACTAATTTCAAAGTACTATAATTTAAAACATGAATTCACCAAAAATGAAGTGTTTTACAACATTTATACCTGTTACTTCCTTCCCAACAAGATTGGTTAGTGGGTTCATTATTTTTGTATTTTATTTACTCGTCCTTATCATCTCTAATCTCGGGTCGGGCATAGATAATAAAAAGGATTTTTATTATCTATGGGTTGGTGGCAGTAGACCGAAAATGATAAGAACATCAGCCGAAAAATTGTCACTAAAATAAAAATAAAAATAAGAAAAAATAGATTCTTTTCTTTGCTGGCCAGACAGATTATACAATAAAGTATATTATTTTATAATATATAATATTGCTGGCCATTTAGAAAAATTACTGATAATCAGATAAACATTGTTATTGATCAGGCATTTTTCTTTTTACACTATTTCATATCAATATCAAATTGACAATTACCGGTAGCAGGGTGCGTTCGTCGCAACATCCATAGAATACAGAGATATCAATCATTCTCCTAATAATCCGCCTGAGGTACGTTTTGATAGTTTTTAGTACAGTTCATAGTAATGCGTGCAACGTCTTATTGTACTTGTGTAAACGTTTTACGCGATATTATGTTCTAACCAAATGACATTCAAAGAAAATATTATAAAAATAATTACTTTTTTACGTTTTTTAGAAAGATACATTCCGTCAAATATGGGTGCATTATCAAACTTGGTGAGTAAAATTCTAATGATTATTTAAATTGTATTAACATTTAACCCTTCCTAAAATGTATCCTATTTTAATTGAGAATAAAATGTAATTAAATATAGACCTACACACCTACACTAAAAATTGTGACTACTGTATGAATAATTATCATTTACTGCAAGTATAAATTTTGGTCAACTTCATTTCTGTATTTAATTTTCTATATAATTATCAAAGAAATACTAATTATATCAAGGATTTCTACAATTGTTACTACCTATCAACATATTGTGTCTGTACCATTTTGCTATTCGAATCTACCTATTTAGTTATTTGTAATTCCATATAAGTACATCATCAACAATTATTACGGTTACAAATAAAAAGTAAAGTATAGAGGAAAAAGCAGGATATACGTCATACCTTGGGTATTTTTCGTTTTTCGGATCGGATACTCTTGGTGAGTGTGTTGAAAATGATGACTATTATTGTTATTATAATATATAATTCCCTGGCACCATGTAGTACTGCAGTTTATTTTCTAATAGCTCTTTGTTATACATTCTTTGACATTGCACATCCATGGTACTGTTAATTTGTTAATAGGTATACCTATGTAATTTATGTTCATTTCTTATTTCAGCATTGCTGAATATCATCTTAGTAATTTTCAGAATTCAAGACTTTATAGGTTTAATTTGAGTTTTACCTACAATGCGTTTTTACCAGTAACATGTTTGATAGGTAGCGAAGACATAGGTATACAAGTATTTTCATCACCATCGACAGGTATTTTCAAGGTATTCCCTATTTCTACTATGAAAGATATGATGATTTATGAATCATTTCTTCAATAAGATGATTCTGAACAAAGATTCAGTTTATTCAAGACAGTCATACTTAAAAATGGCAAAGATTTTAATTAAAACAAAATAAATAAAATAATAATAATAATAATAATAATTATAAAAATATTTTTACTCAGCTAGTTTTTATATTTCACTATTAACTGAGAAAAGAAAAAAAATTATGAGAAAAAATATTTTAAAAATTATCTTGCACCAAAACATTGCTCATATTATTATTTATTTATGTAAAGACTGGATATCAATAATGGTCTAAGTCTCTAAGTGCTATAAAGTTGTTATAAGAGTTACTTAATTTATAACTACACCAGCATTGCCATAGCACATAGCTCTCACGGCATTTGTATAATTTATTAAACGTATTAAAAGGCTTTTTTGTCAAATTTTAGAAAAAATGATGAAATTTTCAAAAAATAACCTCTATATAAAGTACCATTGAGAGTCGAATTATAATTCAATATGTTGCTAATTAAAAATTTTGGACAAGTATTTCCATATGAAAAAGTATTTACAGAAAAAAAAAACTAAACATCTTGTAAAAATATTAACTTTTTTGCTCCACTCAAAATCTAAAACCACGGTGATGGGAGTTAGGTGAGAGCCACTTACTCTGCCTATTGCTATTAAGAAATGTGTGCTGGTATAATGATATTTATGTGCCAGTCCGCCCCTGAAAGCTGGACATACTTCGTATCACGGATATTCTTCGCTCTTTGTGTTATATATTCTTGGTGGGTGTGTTAAAAATGACAACTTTTATTATTCTTTATATTATTAACTTCCTTCGTTCAAAATTGTCTTATTGTAGAAATGATTTATTGGTTTCTTTAAAATACTATACATCCATCTAGTGTCTGACCCGAGAAATGAAGGAAATTTGTGGTGCTAATTATGTTCGGCTCTCTTGCCTATACTTAATTAATTTAGCTTTACTTTTTAGGCCCTCTTTTTACTACTCTTACCTTTATAGTTTACCTATTATACAGGTTGATATTTTATAAAGTTATACTTTATAAAATATCATATTATATGATATATTATATAGTATGATATTATTCCTTTTAAGTTATAGGTACTCATTACAACTTTTTATTTATTTTATCAACTATTAGACACCATAATTAAAAATATTTTAATAATTTATAAGTATAAGAATAATTTGATATTGTGTATGTGATCTATAATAAGAACTTCAGAGGTAATTTCATAAGAATTCAAATAATATGTACACTTATGCTAAATTCACAAAATCAAGTGTGTGGGACATAATGACCCATTACACTAAACAGTCATTATTCGAACACATTAAATAAAAAAAGAGAAAAACTAGGTATTTGTTTGTTGTGACAAATTTGTATAGATCATAAACAAATCTTGCTAGACTATTTTGTGAAATGTATTTATTTTGTTTGTTCTATGAATTATCTTGTTAAATTTTGTTGTTACTCAGTTTTTGATATTTGTGTTATAGGTTTCGTTAGGAATTGGTGTATATAGCGGAATTTATATAGCACAAAATTATGAAGTAAGTTTTCTATACATTTTTTTACATGTTTGTTTCCATTTATTATGTTTTATTGATAAGATTTAACTTTCTGCTACAGGTTGCTAAAGTTGACGAACCTGCTATAATCCTAGATAAATTAAAACATTTCATAGAGGATATTATGAAGCCAAAAACTTGAATCACCTATTTTAAGAATAATACTATAGGAGTGTAAAATCAGAATGTTATCTATTCTTAGTGTTGATAAAATTGACAAATGAATATTGTTTTAATTTAACAATAAATAACTGAACAAAATTGTAGACATTTTTTATTGTTATGATACCTTTTTCTCAAGACTTATTGTTTAATTAGTACGTACATGGTTGTAGTGTTGTATGCAATCCATCAAAATAGGTGATAATCAATGTGTGTTGTAGTTATATGAGACCTACTTTCTTTGGAATATTGATTTTGAAATAGTATTTATAGATTGGTAAAATTAACATTAATTGTTTTACAAGTTGTGGTTGTACCATCAATACATAGATAAATAGTTACCTCCAAATTTTTGACCCAGTACACCCTCAGTGAAGCTTAAGTAATTATTTGTTAATTTTTTTGGCATTTTATTATTTCTTTACTTTGTTTTAAATTACTTATGATAAGTTTTTCAAATGTATATTTATATCAAAATACCATTGCTAACAAAGCGAAATAGGTATACTAACTAAAAGGCAAAAATATATTATCAAGTGGTAACTTATAACACTATTAAAGTTTAATTGATCAATTTTCCTATTTTTAATTAAATTTTGATAGTGCACATAAATACTCTAGGTAAATGATCTGCCACTGGATGCCTAAATAAATGGTACTATCAAATTTTAATTTAACCTCACGTCTTATAAGGAAATTTTTTGGGTTTTGCACATATTTCTTGACTTTATGCAATTCAATGATTGCGAAGAATGTGGATGATTTATCCATTATAGAATTTGTAGAAAAAATGTTGTTATGTATATTGAAGAATATTTGGCTTATGTATTATGGTTAAGAAAATAATGTAATATTGTTCATTAAAAGTATCATGTTTATTTATCTCAAATTGTTATTTTTTTATTGTAGAGAAAAATATTTTGATTTAAGAACAATACATAACATTTTTTTTAATTACTTGTTTAGATTACTTGCATAGATAATAGAAATATAGATATGCGACATGAATGTATACTTCTTAGTGGGTCACAGTATTAAACGTGGACGTGAGAGAGGGGGTATCTTACTCCTGCGTGGAGGTATTGTAAAGTTATGTTAAAATAAAACAAATTTAAGTATTTGATGTTAAAATATAACAATTAATTCCCATATGATAAAAGTTTTGTCCTATCTAAGAAAAAAATGGAATTCAAATAATTTATCAAAGAAATAGTGTACAATATAAATTGTATTTTATCCTAACATTGGGTTAAATTATATTTTATTATATTATATTATATTATATTATTATCATGTATTCATTTTATAAAAAATTGTTCGATAGTTACTATACATTTATGCGACCATCATACTAACATTTTTGACAATAAAAACACATCTACCTATTTCTGATAATATGGCTTTCATAACTATTGCATAAAAAAACAAGAACCAAATTAATTTTGAGAATGTCTACTTAGTGTTACCAGAACCATTTAAAAAAAGTAAAAATACTACATGTGTAATTTTAATTGTATTTTAATATTAACTTTTTGAAACTTGTATATATAATAGGTAAATATTTATAGATTCTGAATGAAGCGAAGAAGCTTATTTTACAATAATGTTCCATTTTTTCTCTTTCTGTGAACACTTCTGTGTAGAAATATTTGTCCAAAAGTTTCGATCCGTTTCTCTATACATCTAAAATCACACCCAGATGGTACTCTAGAGAGGTAATTTTTCTAATACGAGGAAAATGTCAAAAATTGATAAAAACAGTAAAATATGCTATTGCCAGAAATATAAAATTAAAATTTGTTTTTAACATCATAAAAAAAAAAATTTAGTTAGAAACTTGAAAAGTTCGCTAACTATTAAAAAATGGCACGATTTCATTAAAATTTCAAAAAATTTTAACCATTCAGGTATATCATTTTGAAAATATTGGAAATTTATCGTTTTTTTTTTTTTTTTTTAATTTTTACTTTATAAAATTTTTAATTCTTGATATTAAGACTTAAAAATTTAATATGTCTAATTACCCTGAAAAACCTCAAATATAGTATTTCAATTTTTTTCTATATAACTGTTAGAAGCTAGAATTTATACGGAATTCATTAGTTTTACCTAAAATAACACCCTTTTAACATAGGTCTATAAAAGAGCACGGGTTCAACCGATCTCTTTGAAACTTAGTACGTAGTAGGTGGAGAATTTTATTGTAAGTATTTTGGCGTGATAAAATTTTTTACGTACAAATAATGAAACATTTTACAAGGGTTTGATTGAAAAAAAAAATTGTAGAAAGTATGGACAAATATTATGGTATATATCAATAAACATTTGTACAAATTATATTATAACAAATTAATGTTGTAGGTATGTAAAAAAATTAATTTTAGTTCAACATTTAAATTCAATGCTTGTATATCAGTATAATATGTAAGGTCAGAGTACAGTCACACAAAAACGAATGAATTTTGTTATTCTGGTTGAATTTCGACCACTTGTTGATACTAATACTTATTATTTAGTAACTCATATAGACTACTAGTAATTCAAACTACACAAATTCGATCATTTACACGAATAATGAATTGCATGTGGTTTATTCTATCATTAAATAACAATTATTAAACATATTGACAATTACTATAATTTTATATTAACTGAAGCTCCTCTTAGAATTATTTTATTGAAGAAATGATTTATTGATCTTAAAATTCAACACACCCGCAAAGAGTATCCCACTCGAAGTGTGAAGAATACCCATGGTGCAGAATATGTCATTTTTTTTCTTTCTCTGGTAACATGTATTAACTGTTAATATCTTTAATTTATATCATTAGATGCTTTGTATGATTATTATGAAAGTTATACTATTGAAAGTGTATAGAGACGTTTGTTGGTGAAAAAATAACAATTTACGTGTTAAATGAAATAATGGAACACAGCACTATGCCGATACAGAATACAACGCTATTAATATTATTTACTGAGGTAATATAGTATGAAGTCTCTTAAATTATTAATTTCCGAAGACATACTATAATTTTCAAGTTTTAACATATAACATGAGGCGTAAACATTGGTGTGAGGTTACTATGACAATTTTTTGGAGCTAATATATTTATTTGATCGATTTAGCCCCAATGTTTAAAAAAATTGAATGCATTAAAAGAAATTGTTAATACCTATGATTTTAAATTTTAATGTTATGTTTTTGTTTTATTTTTAACTAGAAGTTACACCTACACAATTAAATATAATTATAAAGTTCAAAAAAAGTTTCTATTAACAATTTGTATATTTTGTAAGTCATAATAAAATATATTGGTTAAGTATTTTTAATTTACATCACTTTAATACATTTATGTTTTATAAACACTTAATAACTTTATTATTTTACTTACTTTATTTATAAAAAGAGTTAAGCAACTTATTTGTTTATGACAAGGGTTAAGTTAATTAGCTTAAACTCGTATCTTCTGATTAAGAAATATATTTGAAAAATTAGTATGTACAAATTTAAAATGTATAGTGCAAAAGAATTAAAAATAGTTATATTTTTCGAGTAAAATTGTTTGAGAAAAACAGTTTGTCTGAACGTTTTACTTTTAATATCAAACTCTCCATAAATAATCAGTGTCATTTATAGGCGTTAATTATGCACCTATGGATGCAATTGATAATGGATGGTAAATGTAAATACTTGAAAAATTAATAAATTAATGTTAACATATAATATTCATGTTTTTTTATTGTAACTTTTATACAAATCAATAAATTATTTAAAATTAAAAAAAATAAAATTTCAGCATATTTCACAAGAGAATATTTTAGTCTTTTTTTCAGAACATATTAGAATCATATTTAAACATAATAAGAATTTAAAAGTCCGCACTCAACGCATAATTGTAGAGATCAGTTTTTTATGATTTAACATATTTGTTTAGTTTATGCAGTTTAATCGAAGCGAGATGACTGGCTTATAAAACAAAACTTAAAGGAAAAATTTGTGTTATTTAAAGAAGCTTGTTTTAAGATTTAGAAAATATTCAATACACTGGAGAGATTTTTTTATTTATAAGGATAAAATACCTCATATTATGTAAGATAATATAATGCCTACTTTAAACTGTATGATACCGGAAAATATTTTAATGTATTTAAAATAATACAGATTAGACATTTACTCTTAAACAACTTCTGTAATGATTTTGTATGAAATGATAATTGTTAAAATATAAAACCCACAATATTGAATAATATAACGTTTAATAATAATAAAATATAATATAATATTATAATTTAATTTAACAACTAACGGTAACCGATGTACACAAATCAAATAATTATCCCACTGGCTATTACAATGTGCATCTTGTTTGATCGGCATGATCGGCCGTAGTAAATTATAAATATGCCTATATTTTGTTAAAACTCTGGGATTTAAAAAATCCTATCAATCACAAGATATATATATGTTACGGGTAAAGTATACAATTTGGGCATTTTATACAATGCCCATCGTATATTGGACAATATATATAATGACAAAATACAGTTTTATTACCTCTTAAATTAATTATAAAATTGAATAACTTTTAACAATTTACAATCATTTATTGTCACATATACTGCTTCCATGGCATTTTGACGTACATAGCCGTTCGGTTGCTTTAAACTTACATTTTTGCGTTTTACACTTTTGTCAATCTATCGTAACCCAGACCGACCAAATTAGATAATTTCTGAGCTATCTCTCTCACTTTATGTTATGATTAAATTATGTTATACTTTTGTGCACACGTACATCTATATCTAATCACAATTAGGCCTTATCGATACCTGGACGTCTGAGGCCATAATCGAAAAGATTTTTTTACCTATACACAGGTTTAGTCTGTAAAAATTAACTGTTTAGTTCTATTTTAACATTTCTATAGTGCAAGTCAAGTGCTTACTCACGTGAATATGGAAAAGTTTAATGCAGGTTTGAATAGTTTGTTAAAAAAAAAAGATTCAAATATTTCATAGTGTGCACAAAAGTATAACATAATTTAATCATAACATAAAGTGAGAGAGATAGCACAGAAATTATCTAATTTGGTCGGTCTGGGTTACGATAGATTGACAAAAGTGTAAAACGCAAAAATGTAAGTTTAAAGCAACCGAACGGCTATGTACGTCAAAATGCCATGGAAGCAGTACATGTGACAATAAATGATTGTAAATTGTTAAAAGTTATTCAATTTTATAATTAATTTAAGAGGTAATAAAACTGTATTTTGTCATTATATATATATTGCCCAATATACAATGGGCATTATATAAAATGCCCAAATTGTATACTTTGTCCGTAACATATATATATATATATATATATATATTTATCAAATTCTCTTAAAAATATCAAAAATAACTTAAGAATTGTCTTATGCAGAATTAAACCAAAATTTTGGAGAGGAGGGAGCTAAAATATTTATTTGTCCGATTTATCCTTCCTTAATAGTATTAACCTTAAGCAATTTATAAAAATCTGGGAGCTTAGCCTCCCCCCCATTTCCGCCTATATTGACTATATTATTTTTCCATACATTTAATAACATTTTAGAATCATAATTTATAGATGTTATAAATCAATATTAAAATGCACACTGAAATGTACCAAGGGACAAAATAGATAAATATATTTTGCAAAATAAAAATGGAACAATTTGTTAAAATAACTAAAACTACATCCATTAAACCACTAAAAAAAAAAAATAAATAAATAATACCTAAGTGCAATAATATATTTTTAAAACTTCCTTTCAATGTATGTAGTTTTAGTACACTAATTTTGGTTTATTTAATATTACCTTAAACTATGATAGCAAAATATTATAAATTCAATACTGCTACAAAATTTGTTACCTATAATACAATATTTTTATAACAAATAATTTTATCAGAAAAAAAAACATCGTGACAGTTATACAAAATTAACAAAAATAATTCAAGTGTAATTAAATATTTCAAAAAAATAATACTTGCCTAAGAAAGACAACACAATTAAATCACAATATCCATACAAGGCAGTTAATTAATCGCTTTAATTTCATAACATAACTGATGAATTTTTTAAATCACAGTTAATTAACTCATAATTAAGCCTCCTCCAGAGTATTCCATTCTAGTTGGTTGATCAATAAAAGCAAGCCAATCTGACGCATGAGTAGGTAATAACCCCATAGACTGACATTTATACAATGCTAAAGCAATATTAACACAATTTCCTATAAAGAATATGAACTTTTGACCCCACGCTTGTGTTCCTTCAATGGTTTTAAATGCTGTAAAAAAAGAAAAAATAATAATTACTATATTATAAATAAATTGTAAATACATTGAAAGGTTACAAATAAAAACTTAAGCGAATTAGAAAAATAATGAAAGAATTGGTGATGCAAGAAACAAGTTTTTGTATACAATGAAAGTAATAAGTTTTAATTTACACTAATAATACCTCTAGTTTTTACAGAATGAACAGCAAAAATATAGCATAATCTTGCTTTCAACCTTTTTTTTTTTAATGTCTTCATTGAAAGGAATATTTATTGTTGGTTTATTCAAGATTAGCAAAAAATAATTACTGTCAACAATATTTTTGTTGAACTTCTAATTTTGATTATGATGTCCCCCTGATACTACACATATGATATGTAGTAATAGACCAAAGATACCATTCTATAATCAATAAAGAACTCAGAAAGCAAAACTACAGGTACTTTCGTACTACTTTATATACTTTTGTACTAATATTGATTCATTATGCAATCTATTACAATATTACTCATCATATAACAGTCGATAGGTAGTTATTATAAGTCAGTTTTACAATTTTACTGCAATTAACCACAGATTTTTTCCAACAGATTTTAATTTGTTTTTGGCTATAAGAAAAGCATTCAGAAATTGAATATTAAAGATAAGTGGTATTTTTTTTTTGAAACCTCGATATCTTCTATAATTAATACTAGAAGTATTTTGGATATCAGAGTAGCTACTAGATCTCTCATCAATTAATTTTTCATCCATTGTTTTATGTATGATTCAAACTAGACAGTAGATACTGTAAAATGGGGTCAATAAGTATGATTTGGAAATTTTTTAAAAATAAAAACTCTAATTTTTAAGAGATTTTTTTATGAAAAATGATTTAGATAGGTCTTATACAGACAATAAAATTTGGAATAAGTTTTTAAATTCTTTTTTTATTTTTAAAACGCATTTCTATTTCCATCTCAATGGGATCCGAACACTATACATATTTTTACTATTTTTCCTTTCTGACTAACTGTAGATCTGATGAATATAAATTAATAATAAATTTTAAAAAAGAATTTTAGAACATACCCCTCATTAAATTTATAAAAATGTAAGAGTAAATACATATATTATCAATTATAAAACAACTTTTATTAAATAAAATAAACCTCTTATTTTAAACAATCTTTTTTTTTATTGCTTAATTAGTCTATATTAATTTATTTTAAACAGCCTTTCAATTAAATAATACTTAAAAAAAAAAAAAATAAATAAATATTTTTTTTCATATTTTCATAAAGTTTAAATTAAAGAAAAGATAATTTCTGAGTCTTTTTTTGTTAAATTTTGGAAAGTTCTTCCCAAAAAACTATTAAAAATGTATAAAAATACTTTCTTAAATGTACCAACTAGAGACAAATTTGTGATTTAAAAAGTTGCTGGTCAAAACTTTTGGACAAGTATTTTTAAACAAAAACAAGTACACATAAAAAAAGAAAAAAACATTGTAAAAACATTATCTTCTTCGCTCTACTCAGAATCTAAAAATTTTGGCAAATATATTTATTATTCATTAAAATTTACCCCAAATTTCAATAGTCTCCTTTTTAAAGAATAGGATGATTTAAAACTCCTATAATACATCTATATTTATCTACTATTTATCATTCAGCAGGCCTGAGCGCAAGATTCCATAATTTACAAAATAGATAGATTAATAAGTAGCAAATAGTATTATAATATACTATATCCATTTTGATGTTATTTCTAACAGTACCCACTGTTTTTCCCGAATGATTTTTTTTCCCAATGGTTATTAATCTCGAAAAATTATTAAAAAATTTAAAAAATGTTGTTATTACGAGGGCTGAGGAGCTACGGTGTGGTATTTTCTATATTTTCTATTTAATACCTATAACCAAAATACAGTTAATTTTATAGCTATTTGCTATACATTTAAATCTATCAATAATTATTTTTTACGTGCAATAAAGATAGTATTTATATATTTACGAAAAAGTATGGGTTTTATATGAATTTTTTTAAAAACAATTTTTTTTAAACAAAGGCCTTGACAGCATAGGTCAATGGCTCCTTTATATGCATTATAATTTATTGGTTTTAAAATATTTTATTATTGTACTACATCATTTATTATGTTATTATTGATTTAATTAATTTTTATTTATTATATGAATGTATTATAATTTAACAATTTTAGAATCGATTCGGGTAGAAGGTGTTCGTGAAAAAAGGCAAGAACTTTTTCCAACAAGAACTTGTTGGAGTTAGCAAAAAAAAATAAAAAATAATAAAAATAAAAAAATACTACATTCTAATAATGAGGAGATACACATTTAAATACGGTATACACATTGATAAACTTTCAAAAATGATTTGTAAAGCCGTGAAATGGTAATTTAATCATTGATCTATGTCACAGGAGCAAATTAGAAATTAAGATACTAGTAGCCACCATAGGCATGTGCACAGACTTTGTTTGCAGAGTATACAGCTGATAAAATGTGCCCCTCTACAGACATCAATAATCCTAAAATTAATATACATGACATTTCATTATAAATGTAATATGGCTACTACTTCTTCTTAGTAAAAAATAATAGATTTTTAATTTTTTTATATTTCTGTAAAGTAATAGCATGGTTTTTGATTCTGAGTGCATCAAAGAAATAATTAGTATTTTTACAATGATTTTTATTTTTATTTATTTTTTTATGTATACACGTTTTTGTACAGAAAAACTAGTTTTTAAGTTTTGACCAGCAAATTTTTTAATTAGAATTTGTCCCAATTAGGTAATTTGGATAAGACAGTTTTTCCAAAATTTTCCACTCACAGAACGAAAAATATGTATGGCAAAGTATGTCCGGCTTTTTAAAAATATATTTACTGAAATTAAATAACATATAATTTTACAATTCAATTTTTAATGGCATAATTTAATTTAACATTGAATAGATAGTTTCTTATTTTTTTAAATTTACTATCAATAATATAGTGAGTGGAATTGTCATCAATATTCCTATTTTCTGGTTTTTAACTTCAGGTATAGAGATAACCTTTTCGTGATAAATGTTGAACACTTATGACTTTATTGTTAATAATACTTAAATTAATATGATAGGGTTTACTGAAGTATTCTCTGATAAATTTCAGTATTGATACTACAGATAACAGATCTAATTCTGATGACTGTAAATTAACATACACTTTTTGTACCAATTAAACCTGGACTTAATAATACATCAATAGAAAAATTAAATCAAAAGTTTCCATTATATTTTCTATAGACAGAACTACAGAAGAATTTTGAATACATTTTTTAAACGTTCACTCAACAATAAATGCCATACTATTTTTTAACAAATTAAACATCACTAAAATATGTCCCCTTGAAATATTGTCTGAATTTTCATTGTCACCATGTAAGGATTTACTATTCTTTAACAGACATAACTATATTTATACAGGTAATGTACAGGTATTATATTGTACATGTCAATCATTTGCTAATCTTTTTTTTTTGAAAGTGCTGCTTCTTTTGATTTATTTAACACATAATCAATTAAATCAGAATTAAAAAAAAAAAAAAAACAGGGGCATCATTAAGAAAGTATAGATTATCAAGGTGTGAATTCGCACCCTCTTGGCTTTAAATAAGTAAATGGAAAGAGAGCGAAAATGATCATCTAACAGTCTTTATATTTATATATTAAAAACTGTCGATTTGTTTCTAATAGAAATAATCTCTGTTATCCATTGATAAAATTATTTAAAATTTAAAGCAATATTTTATTTTAGATTCTGAGTAAACTCTTTAGTTTAGGCTAGTGATTATACAATGATGTTTATTATTATTATTTTTTGAATGGAAAATCTTTTTTTGGTAGAAATAATTTTATAAAATGGTAGCTGATTATTATAACTTAATTTACATATCTAACTTAATTGTGAATAACTGTGACTGTGATGCAATTAAGTAATTTTGACAACACTGCTGATAACAACAAAAACAAAATAATAAAACATGAAAATAATGTAAGAAAAAGTTATTAGTCAGTAAAAGTTCTTGCATATAGGCAGAGAGGCATGTGTATCTGTTAATTGATTCTAGATGAGACAAATTGTAATTACGATAAAGCAGGGAAACCACATCGTAATTAATATAACACAATTATCAATATCATTCAATTATAAGAAATAATACGTCACTGTCTAACTAGGTATTTTTAATAATTAATAATAATACAAAATGAAATGTTTGGGAAACATGATTCGTTGGTCATTTATAGATTAGAAATTAAAAAGCGGACATACTTCGCACGATGGGTGTAATTCGCACGACGGGTGGTATTCTCTTGACGGGCGTATTAAATTTTAAAGAAACGATAAATCATTTCTTCAGTAAAACGATTCTGAACGAAGGAAGTTAATAATATAAGAAAAAAAATGCAAAAATTTGGAGTGCCGGGCTGGAATCGAGCCTGGTGCTGTCGCGCACTAGGCCGGTTCCATTACCGCTAGGCTGCAACACATAACTTGACTATGTAGGTAAATTAGTAGGTATGTAGTATAATAACCGAAAATATTGAATTTTCAAAATAAAATAAAATAGTTAGAAAACTATTGTTGCACGTGGATATTATTTCACACC
>JAIPRM010000670.1:0-11532 GCA_025469315.1 Stegophylla sp. TES_Ste_2020 | reverse complement strand
TGACATGTTTTCGTAGCTATTTTTAGTAGTTGGTGAAAATTTCAAGTCTCTAGCTGCATTATTTTAGAAGTTATGTCAAAAAGTAATTTTCAGTTTTACGGAAATTTAGGTAATTGCGTATTTTGCCGTTTTTTGTCAATTTTTCGACAGTTTTTCCCCGTTTTTGGAAGGAGTATTGAGAAATTGGAAAAATGACCTATTTAAAGTACAATCTGGGTGTGATTCCGGTTCTATAGAGATACTGATCGAAACTTTCGGACAAGTATTTCTATACGAAAAAGTGTTTACAGAAAGAGAAAAAATAAAAAAATAAAAAAATAAACATCATTGTAAAATCATAAGCTTCTTCACTTCGTTCAGAATCTAAAAGTAGGCAGGTAATTATAATACTTATTAAAAATATTAAATTTTGGTAACTTATTGGTTAAAATATTAAATAATACCAATAATACAAAGTGTAAATAGTAATCTTTAAAAATTTATTGGTAATCCGTAAGAGGAAATTGAATGTTGATTGATTTTAAAATTTCGATGAACTTCGGTATTTTCTTTTACGATTTGACACCACATAAAATTCGTCTAAATGCAATTGCAAATGATGTCTTTTGATTGTCAAATCAAGTCATAATAGTAATGGTAGTCATGATAACAGAGGTAGTCCTGAGTGATAGTCAAAATAATAGCCGTAGTTTTGTACAACATTAAAATACCAAATTTTGATTTGAATAGATCAAAATTGATAGTAAAATTATCCACATAAAATTTTCCAGTTCAAATTAGGAAATTAAATAAAAAAAAAAGTAAGTATTGCCACAAAACAACATTAAGGAGACATGAAAAAACGAGTTACCTATGGAAGACATAGTTTTTGTTTTTAAAGTAACTTCAACATTAAAAAAAAAAATCTAAATTTTTGCATTTTTACAGTCAAACAAGAGAGTACGCTTAAAAAATCACCCGGCATAAATTTTACCACCAACAATAATTTTTTTATTAAAAACTAATGAATTCTATTAGTTGATTAGGTTTTTAGTAGTTATAATATAATATTAAGATTTTATCACGAAATATGAATTAAAATAATAAAAGAAATTAGTCAAGGTAAAAATCAATTTGTTTATAAATAATTGTCTTGATAAATAAATACTAAAGCTAATTATATAACTGTGTATAAATTCTTTAATTTTGAATAAAATTATATGATAATTTATTGTCACATCAGGCGATGCTTGAATTAAGGGAGAATTTGGTCCTAACTCTTGTCATTACTTTTTTGGGAGACAGTCATTATTAAATCATTAGTTAACCTTCCAGCGGGCGTGCTGTGGTAAATAATACAACAGCTTTGTATTTCTTTTTTTTTGTACTTTTTTCTATTTTATGGTATAGGCATCTATGTGTTAGATTAGCTTTAAAGTATTTAAGTTCACTTTATCGCCATCAAGTCGACAGAAACTTAACGTGTTGTCGCTAAAACAACGCGTGTCATTCATGAAAATGATTATGACATTTCTGATTCTGAATAGCTTTTAATTTCAATTGTTTTTAAAAAAAATAATAATTTTGTAAAATTTAAAGTATAAAATGTACTATTTTTCTTTTTCAATAATTTTTACTCATGTCCATCATGCAATTTTTTTTTATAATTTAATGAATTGAAATTTTAATAAATAAATAATAATAATAATTCATAATTTATCAAAATAAAAAAAATAAAAATTCTAAAGATATTGTAATGAGTTTTATTTTATTACTGCTAGAATTATATATAAAATATATAAATTAAAGTTTAAATTATAGAAAGTACATTAATATTTGATATTTGTATGGTCATCATAACATATTAGGACTGTTATAAAAATTATAACGCGTGACCACTCTTGTTTTAGATGAAAGCACGCTTGCTCGAAGGTTAAGTCCCCCTTATATTGTTTTTGTCAAGTCAATCACTGGTAATAGATAATTTTTATACACATAATATATATTATACAACACTATAAATAATTAAGTACAGGTAGAATTGAATTTTTCCTGGACTCACCCATGTATACAGGATCTACTGATAAGTTTATTAATTTATATGCAATCACATAATAGTTACTATTTTACTTTTAAATATGTGGCTAGTACTATCCACTAAACACAAATGTCAAATATGTACAATTATAATTGAAAGTCTCAATCATAATATTTCATCAGTATCAGTAGAAAATAATTGCAGTAAGTTTTGTGAAATCAAATAACATGGAAATTAAACAGTATATTTACCATCTACCATTCAACTACTGAACAATACCCGAAGGTTAAAAACAAACAAAATTAATGGCTGATAAAAACTTATTTAAAATCCAAAATATACACTGTACTTAGAAATATTCGACAAAGTTGGACATCAATTTTACATTGATGATTTTTTTTTTTTTTGGTGGACAATGAAGCAAAGTAAATAATAAAAATTTCAAAATCTATAGCAATTACTTTAAAACGTTAGTTAGTAGACACATGATGATATATATCATTTTAAATCTTTCATACAACTTTCAGCAATTTCTTCTTTTTTTTATAAATTTTGATATGAAATTAGTAGTAAACTAATTTCTATAATACAAGTTAAAACTGTGTATCTTAATTAAATGAGAAAATTTTTTTGAAAGTAAATCGACTAAAAAAAATTACTGATTTCAAGTCAGTAGTAAAGTAAATTAGATTTAAAAAATAATAGTATTCTCTTAGTTATACAAGACTACCTAATTTTGAAAAATTTCACAAACCTGCTATTTAAGACTATCAACATTCTCCACTTTCTATTATTTCAGACTACCTAATTATTACTAATTTTACTAAATCATATGAATTTTAATCACGGCAAAATTGAACTATTTTTAACTAATGAGTATAAGAATCAGGGTTGCATTTAAAACATTTGTTTTTATTGTTTTAAGCAACCAGATATATTTTTTTATTTAATACTTTTTTTAAACATGTTCAAAACTTATTTAAAACAATGTTTTTCAATAATTTGATTCCAAAGATGAAAACTTAAAACCCAAAGAGCAGGGAAAATATTTAATTATTAAAAAAGCTTTTATTTTTTAAATTTCATTAATATTTTAAAATGTAATAGCACACACAGAACTGATAAATTAACTGGATATTGAAAAAGCTGTCCCATTAGTAACTGTTTTTTAAGCAATTTTATTAGAGTAAAAAATATTTTTTTGTTATTAAGTAAAATTAAGCACCTCAAGAACGAGAAGTTATCAAAAACCAAAGTACACAAGAGACTGAGAATAAACAGAGTATTAATATATAGAAATTGTATTAGAATTTATGTTAATTTATTCGAGAAAATTTGCATTTTATGTATTTTACTGTTACTTGTGAATAGCTTTTACCATTTTATTTTATAAAATGTATAGTAAAAATAATGATATAATATGTACAAACTATAAAATGCTAGAATTTAGCAGCTAGATAATTTTTATTAATGCCCACATTTTAATCAAAGGAAAGAGTGAAGACTACTCATAGGTATTTTTAAAATGATAATATCAAGCAATAAAAAATGTATAGTTATAATTTATTGTGTTTCAAACCAATATTCAAAACTAGTTTAAAACAGTTTTTTAGTTTGTGAGTTTTAAACATAGTTTTAAGCAAATGTTTAGAAATTAGTTGTTTAAAACATGCAAGTCTGATAAAAATATTTTAAATATAGGTATTCAAAACTATTAAAACATAGAGGAAAAACATATAAAAACTAATAATATAATAATAATTTGGGCACAAGAAATCATTCATGGACGTCATTAAGATGGTGAGTTGGCATAAAGATCCATAATATAAATGAAATAAGATCAAAACTAAAAATAAAGAAATAGGTAACTGCATACTTCTAAATGTATAAAATAATGAGGGCATTACTTAATTTGTTATTACAAAAATATTCAACACTGAAATAGGTGTATTTTAATTAAAGGTTATCATCAGCAGCAGTATCTTAAGTTTATAGGCTTACTTGTCTGTAATGTAAACAACGCTTTGACCGGCCGTACGATTAACATGCCGACCATCATGATTGGAAAAATGGAAATGGAGTTTCCAGCCATGTACATGATGAACAAGTTCATCGGTACCTGTGATAACGAAACACCGTTACTACCAGAGTTGGAGAGCGAAAAATGAGTAGAGATCAATTCAAATTAAAACATACTTGTTTTAGTGGTCCCAAGGCGAGATCCCAGGATTTTTTGATGATCAGTCTGTTCGATTCGCTATCTTTCGATAGTTCCGTGCCATTCAGACCGGCCGACTGACTGTATCCAGGCGGACTCACGCTGTCCGTTGACTTCTCGTGCCTGCTCCTGGAAGCATCGAATTCGGATAATGAAACTGCCAAAATACAACCACCGTGTGTGCACAAAAGGCTACCCGAACTACAACTATCCCCACTAACCTGTTGAAGTCTAACGACCATTTGAAGTTTTTGTTCTTCACCGATGTCATTTCGCACGACGTTCGAGTCCACTGTGGTCTCGATTAGAGACGAACGCGCGGATCTCGTCGAGACGGCACGGAAAAACGAAAAATTAATAATGATAACAAACGATATTCAACGGCCGGCTGGTCCTCTCTAATGATCAGTGAGTATTGCGAGGACGGACGGCCGATATGGCTGGACGCGAGTGTTGAAATCTAAGTCGATGAATAGTATGCGGACAGTGTGACGGATACGCATCGATAATAATGATCAGCGTAATATTTTTCATGATCAAATTACTGATAAGAGAGTATAAGACGGCGGTGTGTCCGCTGATAAGACTGGTCTGGTGAGCGGTAAATTATTGTTATTGCTGTATGTTCTTCCCCGTCATCGGCCACATCAGCTTGCACGCCGCCCGCTAGAGTCGTGTCTGGATTCTGGAACACCGACAGAGTGCGCCGTGTTGATGGGCGTCCAGACAACGATGTGGCGCGTATCGAACGAAAATTATAATACAGAGTACGCCGTTCAAAGGGACGTTACACTTTCTTCTTTCTTGATCGTATCATTTCCATTGATCATTAAATTAATAAAAAAAAAAAAAAACATTTTTCGAGATCATAATTATTTTATATTTTATATTCCTAAATCCTAAGTATTCATATATATAAATTTATTTTTCATGTGAGTTTTTTTTTTGTAGGTTTTTAATGGTTTGAAGCCATTAAAAAATTGTTTAGTGGTGTGCATGATTTCGGCTGGAAACTCTGAAATACATATATCCTTAGAATAAGTATGACTATAGTTATAGGATAGGCTACGATTATTTGGTTTGAACAAAAATTCATAAAATGGCAGACCTACAAAGAATGATGGTCTCCAAAATCGACAACAAGATTTCTTTTAGAATTAATTTTAACCTACCTTATATACTGTCAAATTTGGCAACGGGACGCATTTCACTGCAAAAGTAATTAAACAATTTATAACCTGCATTAGGAATAGATAAGGCTAAGCCACTAAGGGCATAGTCGTGTGCAGATCTTAACGGTAAGAGGGGCATTTTGGCTTGTCGCCTACTTTAATAGTGCAACGGTACAAGCAGAAATGATTTTTTAGTTGAGAAGGGAAACTTGATTCAGAAAATGGTTATAAATTTAACAAAATAATATATATTTCTAAATATTTTTAAATACATCTAATCATATTTTATATAGCTTTCGTAATAGCACTAGTAGCGTTTAATATTAAACCAAAGACCAAAGTTAATATCTTGTACTTCATTTGAATTTATGAATAACAATTGAATTTTTTAATATTTATTTAGGATTATTAGTTATTAAAATATTTCTTCGATTTTAACTTTCTTTGATTTTGATCTGAAAAATGATAGTAATGTGCACAACTTTTTTTTTCTTGAGCCATTTAAAAAGTAGTACCTATGTGTGTAAAACATATTAATAGAAATATGAATTATGATACAACAAAAAATAATAAATTATTAAAATAAAAGAGTAGGTGTGTCAAATGTTAGATATGTAATTTTCAGTTATCTATATTTGCATAATAATTATCAATTATCTGCACTTTTAAAACAATGCCAGACATGCTTTGCGCTATGGGTATTCTTTGCTTTTAAGGTGGGTCTTGGTAGGTGAGTTAAATTTTAAAGAAACTGTAAATCATTTCTTCAATAAAACGAATTTGAGCGGGGCTTCAGTTTACACAAGACAATTTTAATTAAAAATTACAAAGTCTAATATTATTACAAAATAACATTTATTTTTTACTCGATTAGTTTTAAATACCACTATTAACTGAGAACAGAAAAATAATCATTTTTGATGAGAAAAAAAGTGTATATTAAAAATTGTTTTCACCCAAATGTTTTTCATATTATTGTCTATTTACAATTACATTTTCATAAAGTTTGAAGTAAAAAAAAACTTTAAAGGTGTTTATGTTAAAATTTTGAAAATTTTCCCAAATCCGTAAAAAATGTTGAAAATTTCGAAAAATTATCTCTTTGAAGTACCATCCAAAATAAAATTCTAGTCTAAAACATTGCGGTCGAATCTTTCAGACAATCATTTCTATACGAAAATGTGTACACAGAAAAAAAATATACATCATTGTAAAAACACTAGTTTCTTCGTAAAATTTAAAACATTTAAAATTATTATCGGCGTTTAGTGATAAAAAAACATAATCACTGCCTGTAATAATGAATAGGGATGAGAAGTCGAAATTGGTATAATATGCATGCTAATATACACAAAAATAATCGAAAATATGCATTTAAATTCATTAAATATGCATAAAAACACTAAATATTGAAAAATATACATATAAACTTTCATTCTGATAAGTAATAATTATAAATCAAAAAATAAATGTCTTGTACTCGTAAATAAAGGAAATTTGTTGCATTAAGTTATTATATTACATTTTCAACGTATAAAACAAGAGTTCTCAACCTATTGAGGTTCATGCTCCCTTTTATACTATTTATAAGGTCACACCCCCTCTCAAATACAATATAATTATATGTATTATTTATACTGTATAGTACATATGTATATATCTATGGTATACTTTCAAATTCATCATTCAATTTTTCCCTTTAGCACTAATTATGAGTAATTACATTACGATTTTTTTTTGTTGGGGGGATTGCTCCTTCCACCCTCCTCTAAATTACGTGCCTATCGCACCACGGGTATTCTTCGCTCCTTGGGTCAGATATTCTTGGTGGGTGTGTTGAATTTTAAAGGGACGATAAATTATTTCTTCAGTAATACGATTTTGAGCAAAGTATGTTAATAATATAAACAACAATAATAGCCGTCATTTTCAACACACTGACCAAGAGTATCTGACCCGAAGAGCAAAGAATACCCATAGTGCGAAGTATGTCCGGCTTTCTTGTCTATACTTACTTAAATTATTTATGCTTTACTTTACTTTAGTTTTTGTTATCCAATAAATAAAGAAAAGGAGAAAAAATAATGAGAAAATAAAGTGTTAGAAAAAAATGTGTAAAATTTTTTTTTTACATTTTCAGAATTTCCTTGCGCCAAAATATATTATTGTCTTTCTATATTTAAATTTACATAAAGTTTAGATTAAAAATAGATAGTGGTTGATTTTCTTTTGTGTCAAATTTTGGATAGTTTTCCCCAAATTTTGAGAAAACAATTATTAAGAGATTCGAAAAATGACCTATTTAAAGTACCATCTAGAGACAAATCCGGTTTCATAAAGTTTCTGATTGAAACTTTTGGACAAGTATTTACATAAAAAAGTGTTTTCAGAAAAAAAAAAATATCATTGTAAAAACACTAGATTCTTCGCTATACTCAGAATCTAAAAGATAAATTTTCTGATAAGTTTAAAGGTCCTAGTACTATTACCAAAAAAAAAAATTAATTTAGTGACATATTTATTTGAGTTCATAAAAAATTGAAAAAAATTCATAGAAAAGAACATGTTTACTAAATCAAATAGTATTGAAACTAAGGGCGTCATTTCACATTGTTTCGAGGGATGCAAACTTTATATTGAAAACCTAAAAAAGCTAAAAACAATTTTTCTCGAATTAGGAATTTAAACTTTATTGTAGTTTTGATTAAAAAAAGGTTATTTGTCGTGAAAATTACGAATTTTAATACCGTTCTAACTTAAAGCGTTTATAATAATAATAAAAAAAATATATTCGTTGAGCCTACTTTTAAGAAAACTTAAACACGGATAGAGAACCTGAAGTATCTGAGGATATTTCGGTAAAAATAAATATACAGAATCAAGAATTAAACATTTTATGTGGAAAAATTTACAAAAAACTAAACATGAAATTTTGTCAAAAAAAAAAAAAAAATGTCCGTCTGTATTACAATACTGCTGATAATGAGAGAAAAATCTATGTTTCTGGTATTCATACCAATCAGACTAATCAGAGTATCAGTTACGACTAAATTACTGCAAAATGATTTCATTAAATCCATTATAGGCGTATTTGACCGTTTATACTCAAATTTGAAGGACCTTTTAGCAAAAAGTTTGAGAATTTTGACAAATTACGTAAAACGAAGCCGATTTATGATTTAAAGTGACCGAACGAAATTTCTGGTAAACGAAAAAGCGTTTATTGAAGGACAAAAAAAAAAAAAGATGATAAGAAAAAATAAACGTCCTTATAAAATTTGGGCCACTCAGAATGAAGGTTTTCATATAGGTACTGTTCATTCTACGAAATAATCTGCACCCATAAATTTTAAACAAAAATTCATGGGATGCATTTGCATACCTTTGCATCCCGCAAATGACGCTCCTGATTTTAACCGACCAAAAATTGTGAATAGGTATACAATATTATTCTTAATATAAATATTTATAATTATTCTATTAATAACTTTTTGTTTCATATAGTATTTATTAGGATCTATAGGTCAGTGCCGGTAACTGCAACGTTTTGAAAGAGTTGTCGATTAATTACATACCTACTTTAATTAATTAATTTATCCATAGTAGAATTTGCATTATCTCCTCAAAGAAATATTAAATTCTGACTAAACTATAAAAATTTATATATTTTAATATATAATATTAATTTAATTATTTTTTATAAATTGAATTTGTACATTAATATTTTACTCCAAATTGTCTGTTAACAATATATTAATTTTTTATTTTAGATTCTGAACGAAGTGAAGAAGCTTATGTTTTTACAATGATGTTTATTTTTTTATTATTATTTTTTCTTTTTTCTGTTTCTAGAGACACTTTTTTGTAGGTATAGAAATACTTGTTCAAAAGTTTCGATCAGTTTCTTTATAGAACTCGAATCACATCCAAATGGTAAAGAGGTCATTTTTCCAATTTCTTAATACTTTTTCCAAAAACGGGGAAAAGCTGTAGAAAAACTAACAAAAAAAACGGCAAATATGCAATTACCGGAATTTCCGTAAAATTGAAATTACTTTTTAAAATAACTTTTTAAATAATGCAGCCAGAGACTTGAAACTTTGACCAACTACTAAAAATGGTCACAATAATATTTCATGAAAAATTCAAAAAGATTTGATCAATTTTGAGTTAAGTACATAATTTTTAAAATTTCGAAAATTTCTCTTTTTTATACATTTTAATTCTTGATGTTAACACTTTAAATTCTAATAAAATCTCACTCACATATATGTCTAATTGATCTGAAAAAATCTCGAAAATCGTAAGTCAACTTTTATCTTTATAACCGTTTGAAGTCAGAATTTCTAAGAAATTCGTTAGTTTTACTTAAAATTACACACTTTAACGTACATAAAAGAAAATAAATCTGAACGATTTTTATTTATATTTGGTGCCTAGATAGAGAATTTTATCGCGATTATTTTAGAGCAATACAATTTCTTACGGGCAAATAATTAAACATTTTACAAGGGTTTTATTGAAAAAAAAAATCGGAGAAAGTACAGACAGATATGATATATTATATCTAGTTTATAAACACTTATGAAGGTTGATAATGTTTTATTGCCATATTATGAATTTTTTGTCACTGATTTCGATGGTGTGAACCAGTGGCGTATTTATGGGGTGTGCTGAGGGGGCTGTAGCCTCTCCTGAAATAAAACACAAATATGTAAAATTTACATTGCTTTAAATAATTTTACTAATAGTAGAATTCAACCAATTTAATATAATAATAATTTTATTAATTAATAATAATTTAATATTTGAATTATCTATTGGTTTTACAATAATATTACTTATTATTTGTGCTGCTCGGATATGCGATATACCAACATGTTTCTACTCGGATATCTGATCTACATAGCACATAGTAATATGTGGACTGCACACAAAACATGAAATTAATTGTCAATGAATTGACTACCCTGAACATGGTTTTAGTGAACTTGTATAATGTGTATTTTAAAGACATTGAGCGTCGCTTTACATACTTTGCAAAACTCCCATTGGTTGCTTTGCAAACTCGTGTCACACCACTCGCACTTCGATACATCCCTCGATTTTCTGTAAAAAACCACATCGGCAGGAAATTGGTTTTTCGTTTTGAATTTTCATACTTTAAAATTGGTGTATACGATATTCAGTTTTTAACAAATAGATTTTTTTTTTTTTATTGATTGGGTAAAAGTGGATCAGTCCCATTTTAAGTGACCACTACTAATGTAAGTTGTAAATCAATAATATTATCTTATATACAAAATACAAAAATTTATTTTCATTTACAAATATTATGCTTGTTATTTATTTTTTTTTCTCTCCGCTTAGATATGCAATCCACGTATTAAGTGATTGTAGGCTGCATGTATTTATAGATGTTTCCGAATATCACTTTTTTTTTTCTTTCTAGAAATAATTTTTTGAATCAAAAATGGGCTCAGATAAATACATCAAAGATATTTTTCCAGCAGATAATTTTGATGAAATGGTAGGCATTTTAAACATAAATTGTTGTCGATTTATTGCCGTGTAGGTTAGGTTGATATCTACTTATGTCGTATAATGAGTAAGGTTGTTAAAAATTGATTATTAAAATTTGTATCTATTTACATTTGATGTTCGGTTGGGAAGGCTCTAAGCTGTGCTACCTTACTCATCTTGTATTTATTTCTAATTAAATACAAGTTATTGTACGAATAAAATTAGCAACAGCAAAATAAAAACTTATTTCTATAGTCAATGATACTATCGATATAACATATTATTTTTTTAGTTAATCTATCCATGTAGATTCTATAATTTTTAGATTTATATCATCCAATGATACATCGTGTGTAAGTACTTGATTTTAGGTACCTATTTTTAAAATTCTTACTTTATTAGTTATCTATAAAACATTTTAAGTATGTAGTATAAATTTAAATTTACAGAACTGAAAATTTTGACTTAGTTTTAATCAGTGGTTAAAGTGAGGGGGGACGGAGGGGGACTGAGTCCCCCATCTTATTTGGAATACAATCAAGCGTCCCCTTTAAGTCAAATCCCAAAATTCCGGGGGGACGCTTTAATTTTGATCACTAAAG
>JAIPRM010000669.1:10719-49956 GCA_025469315.1 Stegophylla sp. TES_Ste_2020 | reverse complement strand
ATTTTTTAAAAAAAAAAAAAAAAAAAAAAAATAATAAAGAATTGAGAAATTCAAAAATGACCTTTTTAAAATGCCAACTAAAAGCAAATCTGGTTACAAAAAGTTACTGATCGAAACTTTTGGACAAGTGTTTTCATACGAAAAGTTGTACACAGAAAAAAAAATAAAAATCATTGTAAAAACACTAGCTTCTTCACTTCGTTCAGAATCTAAAAAAAAACGAGCTTCGGTGCACATTGATCCGCTCATGGCTCACCGTATAATATTATTATTATTATGACGTTACCTAAGTGCGTGATAAAAAAAATATAAAAATTTTTATTGGATGTTTAAGTACGCTTGAAAAAAGATTAAACACCATATATTATTGTGTTGATATTACATTACAGGGCGCCTAGTATAAGGAAGAAACTCAAGATAGGCCGTTATTGAAATAAAGTACTTATACAATAATATGATAAGTCGGAGAAAAATTCTCGTCTCGAATTCTCTCTCGATCAATATTTCATATTCGTAGACTCGCAAAACACACACACACACACACACACACACACACACTTTTCTTTATTTCTTTTACGGTTGAACTCTCACGTTTATATATTTTTTTTTTCACACGCATATACTTAACACGTGTACATAATGCATAAGACGTGTACATACTATACACACGAGGTGTCCCACTGCAACGTGTGTCACGGTCAATAACTATTTTTCTAGTCAGTCAGTTTTTTTGAAACTTTTCTATGAATAATTTAAAATAACATTTTTAGCAATATACGGTTTTTACGAAAAAAAAAATAATATTTTTATATTCACGATGATTTTTAAAGTATTTTTTGTTTATTATCATTGCAACCGCTATTTTTGTGTTGAATATTCTGAATGAGAACAAGTTTTTTTTCTGGAATCGTTTGGTAGAGATTCAAAACCAAACTGCCGCGATCTTCGGTTATGTGAAAAGTTATAAAATTAAACTATCCCACTTTTTTAGAAAATATCCTAGGGTGCAGTAGTAATTAAAAAAAAAGCAGTTTAGTACCTCCTTGTTTTGAGTAGTAACGTTGCACCACAAAGCAAAAGGGTACCCCAAAAAGGTTAACTATCTCTACTACTCCGTTACTCAAAGCTATAATTAAATAAATATCAAAAAAAATATTCCTTTTTAAAATTTCGAATCAATAATATTGGTTGAAATTTACAAAACTTAAATAGATATATATTATTAAATAATATAATCTATTTTGTTTCATAAAAATGTTATATTAATAGTGTTTTAAATTATTATATATCAAAAGTTTCTAGAAATTTTACATTCGTGGTGAAACACCTCGTGTTATATTGTTATTATTATTATAATACATAGATAGTTCCGCCGAGGATTTGCTTATTGCGATATCTTATGTGATAATGAAGATAACCAAATTGTGTTTTTTTTTTTTTTTTTTAATATATACGACTCACAAAAACAAGGACTACAATTTGTTAATGTTTTTATTAAGTTTAATGTTTTGGTAAACAAATTAAAAATTTAATTTTTTTACTTTATTGTTTTCGAAAAAGTTAGAATAACCATCTTACAGAGTTCATTTTTTTTTTTTTTTTTTATGACAAAGAGAGTTTTAACACTTCAATGTTTTATTTCCATTTACGTCATGACTTTCAACATTCTTTTCTTTTTTTTATTTTCATTTCCTGAAAATTTTGATATTTCAATATTTTATTTTCATTTATCTAATGATTTTCAAAATTTATTTTTTTTTTTTTGATTTTCACACAAATTCTGTATTTTTAGAAGATTGCCGCCTTATATATTGCCTATACCGATTGACTTTAAGGTGTTCAGAATAGAAGTAATCTTCTAATAATATATACATTTTGCGAAAACTAAAAACAAAAAAAAAAAAATTTAAATCATTATAAGTGATTGAAATTTAAATATTGAAATATCAAAATTTTGAGAGCAATATACTCTATAAAAACAATAAAATTTAAAATTAAATTTTTTGCCAAAATATGAAATTAAATTAAAATATGAATTTGTTATATTCGTTGTTTCAAGATATACATTTTTTTTTTTTGTCATACATTCTATTGCACACATAATAATAATGTACAATCGCATTTGGTTCATTACTTAGATTTATGTAAGAAATGTCGTTATTTTAGCACTTTTTGATCACGTTCACACGCGGTTTATATTACACTTGCAATATATGTACAGCAATATCATATATTATACACATACCATATTATATGTACATATATATATATATATATATATACATTATACTTTATGTACTTAATTGTACTCATTAGTCCCGTACAAGTACACCCATAATTTCTTTTAAAAAACATTGAGGTTAACAGTAAAATTTGCCGTTTTCCGTTTTATACGTTACCACGGTTGTGATTGATACCGTAATTTTTTGGTCAAACAATACATATGATGTATGTGATGATGGTCGAGAAAACATAAAAAAAAAAATTCCCTTGAAAAAATATTTTACCGTCAAAAAGTACGGAAAATTCCATTGAAATTATTAAATTTTTCTAAAATTATAATTTTCATTTTTACACTTACTTATCTAGAAAACTTTTGATAAACATTTAAAATATTCTTGGTATCATATTGTCATGTATTATACTATTAAAGTAATATAGCAGGAAATAATCAAAAC
Source organism: Stegophylla sp. TES_Ste_2020 (assembly GCA_025469315.1). NCBI lineage: Eukaryota > Metazoa > Arthropoda > Insecta > Hemiptera > Aphididae > Stegophylla > Stegophylla sp. TES_Ste_2020. Next base: position 47,278 of record JAIPRM010000669.1, on the reverse strand, counting down.
AGAAGTAAGAGTTAGAAAAATTTAAAGAAAAATTAGGATCTGTTTTGGTGCTATGGCGTGAAAAATATTATCAAAGAAATCTGCCAAAGACGTCATAAAGTTCGCATTACGTGTGCTGTTGGTGGTGTCATATTTTATTAAGTGGTATTAAAAACAGAGTACGAGAGAAAAAGGGGTGGGGGGTGTGAGAGATAGAATTCGTTTTTATTCATTTTAAAAATATTTCCAAAAAGGTTAATTGATATAACAAAGACGTAAAGTTAAATAAGATGGATAAATAATTATGAAAAGATTTTAAAAAAAATTTTTTTTGAATGAAACAACACAACATACATAACAGTTTCAAAAGTATTTACTTGGAAATCATAAAAACAACAATTAATGAAATGAAACAATACATTTTAGATTCTGAAAGATGTTTAAAGCAAGAAAAAAAAAGAAATTTTAAAGAATTTGTCATAAAATTTGATATAATTGGCGTGCAAAATAATAATAATAGTCATTGCATTATGCAAAATGATTACTATTTATTACTTATTCGAACCTAATCGAATAAAATGCACGAACTTCAGAAATGACATTGTCCACTCGCTAAAAATATAGAACAATATTTAATATATTAAATATTGACACGATTTAACATAATAATATGTAATTATATGTCATACATGATATTGATGTGAGTAAAGGAATGTACGAGTTAGAGAAATTATTGCTGTTCAATAAATTTCTTGTCAATTTTAATTGACACATAATATTTTATATTATACAAACTCGATTATAACAAATTTATGCATACAGTCTGATGGCTGTAAATTTTGCAGGTAAGTGGTAAATGTAATAATAATACTATGTCTCCTCTTAACCGCACCAACTAGTATAAACACCGTTCTATTTTATACTATGATTATAAAAAACTACGAAAATCTAATTAATATACTTGTTTACATGGTTTTTTATTTGCCAGGTTGATTAAAGTATTGTTAGGCCCACTATATTTTGCGAAAAACGAAACAAAATTATTTAAAATATCATTAGTAGAGAGCTATGAATTAAATGCATCACAAAAATCCCAGTTAAAAGTTTGATGTATATATTATTTATGTTGTTAATATAAACTAAAAATTAAAATTTTAAAAATTGAAAGAAAATATATAGTTTGAAAAGATCTTTTGTTCATGGTACTCGTTTGGTTCAACGATAAAAAAAAAAAAAAGAAAAGAAAAGAAAAAAACTATAATTTTAATTTATGTGGAAAGTGCTTACAATTAATTATAAAAGAAAGTTTTAATATTTTTCGTTTAATAATCGTTTTAGTGTTTCTAAAAAAAAAAAAAATTGTTGTCAAATATTCTAGTAAAAGGCAAACAAAAATAACTTTGAAATGTACAAATTCAAAAAAAAAAAAAAACATTTCAAAATACATTTCTCTAAATAATAATTCCAATTTTGTATTTGGGGAGCTACGTTTTACACAACGGGTTAACGAAAAATTCACTTTATCACAAATGTCACAGCCTTATTAGTTATTTTCAAATTTTAATATGTAAAAATGTCGTACACACGCGCGCACTGTATACACCTTATTGATATAACGCCATGTCATTTTGTCTCTATTCGTCATAGTAATAATTAGGTTTGTCGTTAATTATTATTATTATTATTATTGTTACAGGTACACGCGTCGTACAGTTTGAAGCAACGCGAAGCCGCCTAAAAAAAAAAAAAAAAAAAAAAAAAAAAAACCCCGATGACGTCATTTCAGTGCCATCGCTGCAGCTGCAACACGGTTGCATTAATTAATATAATGATAATAATAATTATTATTATAATAATATGTTTATTAGCCGAGATAATATTATTATTTTGTACGGTTGAATTTTTGTTGTACACTAAATAAGTTTTGTTATGATAAAATAAATAATAATAATAATAATAATAATAAAATACACACACTGGAAACGATGATAATATTTCAACGATGCCCATTAAACAGAGTAAAAAAAAAATAAATAAATATTATATTATATGCAATAATATTTATATTCTCTAACATTTTACGCCAAAAATTATAATTTCAATAAGTATTATTATTATTATTATTATTATTATTATCATTTTAAATATTTTCAAACCATAGTTATTATCATGATATCATTGTCGCGCACACGGCGAAACGCGTTAAGATTTTAGATTTACTCACACACGATATTATTGTTTTTTAATAATTATTATTATTATTATTATTTTTAAGTGAGGCGTCCGTCCGTTCTCCCTACGCTTGGTACGTACGCGGATCTGTGATGGACGAATTTCATTCATCTTTCTCGAAACTAATTAAAACACAGTTGCGGCTCCAAAATGTTAAATCGTCAAACAACAATAAATTATAAAACGAACTGGTGAGGGGGGGGAGGCGCTGAAAAGGAATCGGGTACTCTTTAAAATCCATTTTTTTTTTTTTTTTTTTAATTGATTAATTTAATATTGACGTGAATATATTAATTTAAATACACACACACACATAAATTCGTATCATTATCGACACTATAAATATTGTTAATGTACTTCAATTATAATTCGGTTCCATCCGGATTCAAAAATTGACCCTTACTAGATTTTTAGATCAACGATGTCGCTGCAAAAATACAAAATATTCGTGTTGATTTAATTTGAAATACCCAAATAAATTAAAACAATTGGAATAATTAAGAAGAATGTACATTCCCTCCGGGTGTACTGAATACATAATAATTTATGCCTGCGATATAGACGTTCGATTTCACAATTATTTAAGTAAGTAAAAACTATCGATTCACACAACTTCTTCTGTGTAAATTTCTCGGATTTATGTTGAACAAAACGTCGCTGTATTAATCTGTGTGGCATAAAAAAAAAAAAATAATAATTAAAAACATAACGAATCTCATCAATACTTAGTTAAAAAGTCATTAAAAATATTCATTAATTTTTCCAATTAATAAATTATTAAAATAATAAATAAATAAATAAATAAGTAGTATTTATATACTTGAAAAAAAAAAGTAAATACTTTTTTTACGTAATTTCGTAATAAAGAATAAATTTGAAATTATTGAAATCATGGTATAGAATGATCGCGAATGTCTCTCAGCAAAATGTACGAATAAAAAATGTGTACAGTACTCGGTGAATCGCGTGTCTAAAATTTCCATATTTTATGCGAATAACCGCGGTGGCGCGACCAAGGGGGGTGTTTTGGGTGTCTGGACCCCCCTCTCCTCGAATCATATTTTTATGGAAATTTCATTCAATAAGAATTTTTTCATAAAAAAAAAAAAAAAAAAGTCCTTTTAACTATACAATTACGTATAACCTCCATTAATTCTACTAATATGTTAAAATAAACACGATATTGTGCAACATTAATCTCTATTCTATGAAATATTTAACATTAAGAGTTAGAAGATCCGTTACAAATTATGTAATTGGAAATAATGTATTACGACGTAGATAAGAAACCAAAAAAAAAACAGGATATCCACTGAAAATCCATAATTATTATTGTCGTTTGAAGTCTAATAATCAAATTATCATCGTTATCGATCTACTATAATAACAGTGGTTAGGTGAAAATAATTTATTTTAAAGTCATCTGTAACATATTTATGGTGAAAAATCCTTTTTAATGTTTACAGAAACTCAAAATAACAGGTTTTGAAAATTCTATATTGTCGAATTTATTTATCCGATACGGATAACGTTGTAAAAATGTTTTAACTCGGAGAAAAGACGATTGTAGATTTCGTTATACGAAATTTCTGTTTCAATGAACTCTTGTAAAGTGCCCGTAAACACGTTGATTATAGTTTTTTTTTTTTTTATATTTAAATAATTATCGGTAGAAATTTTATATAGGTAGACATATCCCCCCTGGAAAAAATCTTAGTTGCGCCACTGAATAGACGAGAGAAATATCACCGCGCAATGTTCACGTGCTTAGAGCGAAAACATAAGGATTTACGCCTTTTCAGGCTTATTTAAATTTTCTTTTTTTTTTTCTCTCGTTTCTCCGACGCGTTTTTTATCTCCACGTCCCCGCGTACGGTGAGAACGAACGGACCCGCCGACGACGACGGTGCCAAAAGCGCAATAACGTTATTAAGATTATTATTATTATTTATTTTTTTCTTTCTGCGCGTATTTCGCACTTACTATTTGTGTGTCATCGTTGTTTGATAAAATCAATGTTATTATTTTTATATAATATTATTATTATAATTCGTCGTCGCGATCGTTGTCACGCATAAAATTATTATTGCAAATACACACGTGTAAGTTGTAAGTGCAGGTACCGGGATCCCCAGGATTCGTTACACTCTGAAACAGTGTTTCCCGACCTGGGAGGCGCCCCCCCCCTCCACTGGGAGAAGTGCACACATGTCGGGGAGGCGCAAGCAGTCGTATAACAAAATACAGTTTTTAATAATTATTGTAAAGAAAAAATTAAAAATAATTAACAACCTAACGATAACGGATAAAGATTACAATAATAATAATTAGTGTTTAACCGTGTTAAACGTAACTCATTATTATTATTATTATTTTATACTAATTTATTACTACAATATTATTATTCTCATTAATTGATTATTCCATTAAAAATTACTTTTACTGTTATTTCATAATTATTATCAATAAAAAAGTCGTCATTACACAGCAGTATACAAAAAAGATGACATATTTTTTTAAAAAAAATCTACATAAAGGGGCGTGCAGTAGAAAAGTTTGGGAACCACTGATATAAATGACCCATTTCCCCCCTTCCTCTTATTTTCACCCAAACTTTACGATTGTAAGCCTAACCTAACAATTCCCACCCGCCTAAAACGAGCGCCCCAAACTAGATCCGGTACTGCGCACATACGTATAGGTATTATATTGTATGAGCGAACAACTCGATTTAGATAGATCTCGCGCAGAGTGTGCCTTAAAACGAATCAAAAACGATAATAATTTCTGTTCACATTCACTTTGGCCCAGTCGTCGTGTTACGCCCGTTCCCGAAGGAAACCGAAAGGGCCTAACTGACAAAATTGTCTCTGGTTGCATTCGTGACAGACTTCGCTCTGTGTTCGTGTGAAGCCATTTTTTATTTTTGGGAAAATGCAATCCGTTCTACAGGTGTGGTGCAGTAAAAGTGACATTTCGAAAAACGAGGAGAAACCCCTTAAAAGTGCTTGCTAACCGATCTCACCGAAATGTTACCGCCGAATACTACGAAAAAAATGTGCTCGGAAAAATCGAATTAAGTATATCCTCCTGTAGTAGTAATTCAATTTTATAGATAAGCAAAAAAAAAAAATATTTATTTTCTTCGCGGTGCACTTACGTTGAAGTACTAGTAACCTACACAGTACATCTCACAAAATTTAAATTCGATATTCAAAAAATTAATAATAATTCAATGATAGAGAAAAAGAAATTTAAATTTAAGTACACCGAAACTCGAACTTTTTTACGAAGACACTGCTTTTCTCCGTCGTCGGTCGTGTAAACATTATTTCGTAGTATGCGTTTGAGACGACCCCCTCCCCCCCCCCGTAGTGTGCTGTGTTTTCTTAGAGAAAAAAAAAAAAAAAGGAAAACTGTAATTTTGACCCACTAAAAATTGTCCGGAAGACCACCGGAACGCTATATAGTATATACGTATCTTTTGGCCCGGATCCGATACGGAAGCCCAACCCCAGGACGAGTGCAAACGGGGTAAGGGTAGGGCTAAGGACTTTTAGCTCTAAAAAAAAACTCAAAATATGCATGCATTTATGCACTAAAAATATGCAAAAATGCTAAAATAATCTCTTGTAAAACATTAATTTATGCTGTAAAAACTCAAAATATTTAAAAATTATATTGTATAATATATTTTAATACGTATTATTAATTCTTGTTCTATTATTTATGAAATTTCTTTTCTTTTCTTTTTTTTTTTTTAATCTTTATCTTTTTTAAGCTTACATTTAAACAAATAATATTCAATATCTTCAAAAATTCATGGAAAATTTTTCCTACACCAAGAAAACTCAAATAAAATATTGAAAAATATAACCGAAATATATGCACTTATATCGAAAAAAAAAAAAAAAGAGCAAAATATGCAAATTAAAGAGAACTGCTGTTATGAAACGCATTTCTATATTGCTTAGCTATGTTTTGAATGATTTTTGAAAATTATGCTGACTCCTATAAGTCCCTCTAGCCCTAGTAATAATTCACTCGGATATTTCCAAACTGTATTGCACGTTACACGAGTTTCGAGCACAAAACGAGAATGGCACTTAAATAACATTTCGTGACGGATACATTTTCCCTTAAAAACTTTCTTTACGCCTTCATTGGACCTAAGTGCGGTCACTTATTATATTTTAACGATATCATATAATAAGATATTATTATTATCATCGTTCATATTATAATATTATTATCGTTGTTCAACTCTCCGATCGCTCAATAAAACATAGAAAAAAAAAACAAAAAAAAACGACGTGTTCTCTTAGAGTTCAAAAACAACTAACACTCGTTACACCCAAATTCCACTCGAATAGAAATAAGTAGGTACTTACACCATTTAAATATACCTATTTTGCAATATAACACTATTTTTAAAAAACGGAATCTTCATATTATATTGTGCGTACGCGAATACGTTGAAAATGTCACGATGTCGAGACGACGTTTTCGAAATTAAGTTGTAAATAAATAAAATTGTGTATTTAGAGTTTTATATTATAATTATTAATAATCAGCTGCGATTGAATTAACGGGAACCAAACATTTTGGAATTCCACATAGTCATTTGTAAAAATTAATTAATTAATTAACGGAAAAAAAAAAAAAAAAAAAAAATATTTAAACATTAGAACACGTTATATAATATTATTATTAAATTGCTCAATGGCTTTAATAATTTTGTTTTTCTAAATAATTATTATCAAAACGATAAATATTATGTCCGGAAGGATTTATTATAATATAATAAATCGTTTACATACCGGTTGAACGCGCGAGAGTTATATAGCTATATAATTGGTAAAATACTTAACGTTTAGATTTTAAATATTAAGTGAAACTATAATATTTTTCAAATAGTTTCATAATATAGAAGACTATAATATTAATAGTGTATAATAATAATAATAATTTAATATAAGAGTCTTAACACACGCGTTTTTCTTACTCGTGTGCTTAACATTATATTATATTGCGTATGAACTATATTATATTATAATCATAAGAAACAAAACGTTTTGTGACAGTTTGTGGAACCAATGGTGTTTTTGTTTTTTTGTTTTTTTTTTTTCAAAAATAGGGATGTTTTTAAGTACGTAGGCAAAAAGTCGGATCGAATGTAACGGACTTTTTTTTTTTTTAAGTTTTTCGGTTACAATAGACTGTGATGTATAAAAATATATATAAAAAATGTTGTTAGACTATAATAATAATAATAATAATAATAATAATAATATTATTGTTTACGACTGTTTGTTATAATAATAATTATTATATTATAAGAGTACAATAGAAGAAAACGACGTACTACTCTACACATAGACACGTAAAAATACATATGTTATACTTTTTGCATTGTTTTGTACATTTATTCAAAAATAATCCCTATGGTAATTATTATTCGTTACGGCCGGCGGCGGCATAAGTCTCGTTGTACACGACAAAAACAGCAGCAGCACCACCACTTGGTTATTCGGTAACAATAAGACCGTATTTAAGTGTATTATAAAAAGACAATTAACATATATACATGGATACCAACGTTTTCCATCGAAATTCACCTTTACCTTTTTTTATACTAATACCCTTTATTCTACCAAAATGTACCTTATTTTTATCTTTCAACAATAAAATACGTTTCCACCAAAATGCCCGTTTCCCTTTTCCACCAAATACAAATTTGTCCACCAACTTATTTAATTAATACTGCATAATATTATTGTAAATATGTTTGAAATTTAATCGTGTGAATATAAATATTATAGTTAACAATCAATATAATCGAATTAAATTAAACGAAGGGTAAATATTTTCTTTAAAATAAAACGGTTTTTGAAGAGAAGCTTCGGTTAATCGAAGACAACAATAATAATATTATTGTCAGTTTTATATTGAGTAGTGTATTTTTAGCAATTATTGTTAAATGTTTACATTGTCAAGATTTAACCAATATTAATATTTGAACGGATAGCAACAGAATATTATTCTGTGTCCATTTAAATGTCTGTGAAAATAATTTTAATTTTTACTTGTTTCGAAATTTGAAACTCTTATCCATTAAAACACGGCACAACTGAGTTTAACACAAACACAGATACGAGTTGTCATATATATGATTAATCTGGTATTCGATTTTCCAATATTTGAAATAATGAATTGAATATTTTACATTAATTAATATAAACTAAATTGTATAAACGTTTGAAAAAAAATAATTCATGCAACCAATTTTTCTGAAAATCATATCACACGTGAAAAATAATGCGATAAAACAAAATACTCATAATTATTTAAATTCCAAAAGTCCAAACAAAACAAAATTCATATAGGTACACAATGAAAAATAATTAAAATTAAAGGCGAAATTAATTTCAAAAACCGGGAAGTACAACGAATGTACCCCATCGGTGCCCCTGGTGGAAAAAATCCCCTTACAGCACAGCTAGCATCATGGCAGAAATGGGGGGGGGGTGGTTGGAGAACCCAAAAATCTACTAAAAACCCATTCTAATTATTATTTTTTTTTTTTTTCAATAACACAAGGCTAATATTATTGAAGGGCTGAATCAAACAACAAATAAATATTTTAGCCTGCTGCTGAAAATTGTTATAATATATACCTATAGTGTATCAAATATCAAATACAGAGAGTTTATTTTGCTATTGTAAGTGGAGAGGGAATCAGGGATTTTCGAAAACTTTAACGCCACTAGTTCTCGCACGAGCAGCACGTATATTATGCAAGATGTTGTCCTTATCGTCGTTTGTGTATTATACACAGCCTGTCGATCCCTTTTCTCCAACCCCCCCCCTCCTCCCCCTCCATCACTAGCCGCGACGCAGAGATCGCGCATAACGGATAATAAATAGATGCGTAACGTAACTTTTGAACATTAAAGAGGGACTCCGGTGACGGCGGCGAGGTGAAGAAGGACCACGGGGATTTAAACGTCTATTATACACGTTTTGTAGAGAATGGGGGGGGTGGGTGGGTGGGAGAAATTTTAACATTAACGCCGGCATAAATTTCAAACCCAGAACATTTTGTCGCCGCCGCCATCCCCACACCCGGTCACCCGTCCGGTTTAACAAGTGTAAGCTCGGTGAATAAGTACAGCGTCTCGAAATCTTTTTGCAAGATCGGCCCTGTGCCAGGAGGCACGTGTAATATTTCACTGGACATTTTTTTTTTTTTTTTTTTTGAAAAAAAAAATAAAATTATCCACAATTTATTCGGACCGTTTTTGGCAACGGCAGAGTTTCTATAGCCCAAAATCCTGTACATAATTCCTTCACGATAATTCCGGAACGGTTTTCGAAACGAATCCCGAGAATCAACTTACAATAAAAATTATAATATAATATACTTACAATTATTATTTCGAAGTTATAATTCACAATTTTTTCCGAAACGATAATCCCGTGTCGGCGCTGACTGATCATTTTTCGACTAATTTCACACGCAGCGTATAATATTATAACTTGCAGGCAAAAAAAAAAATAACAATAATTTCTAAATCAAATCGTAAGTATTCTTATTTTTATAACATTATATAATATTTAGTGTTCGTTTAAAAATTTAACTCGTTCGTGTTCACGTTCAATTTTCACTTCACTCAACTTAAAACGGATCAAATATTTTTGAAATTTGTACAAAGTATTCTTTTCGTGATAATTTTTTTAGTAGTTTGTGACTAATTTCTAGCTGTATTATTTTTGAAGTTATGTTAAAAAACAATTTTCAATTTTATGAAAACTCCGCCGGTAGTAACATATTTTATCGTTTTTCGTTAATTTTTCGATAAATTTTCATGGTTCGTAGAAAAAGTATTGAGAAATTTGAAAAATGAATTCCTTTCCAAGTACTATCTGGGTGTAATTTCGGATCTATATAGAGTTACTGATCGAAACTTTTGGACACAAGTATTTCTATACGAAAATAGAAGAGGAAAAAGCAAAAAATAATCATCATCGGAAAATCAGAAGCTTTTTCACTTCGCTCAGAATCTGAACTAAGGTACAAACGATGTTAACCGTAATTTATGCAGATAACTTAATTACTTGTTGATAGCACACGACACGTGTGGTGTCATTTGATAAAAATAAATTTATAATTTTGATAAGTTATTATAATTATTATTATTATTTTTTTTTTTTATCGTGATTGTTATTTCCACTGCTCTATTATTATATATTAGCCAGTCTCTAGGTTAATTTCACAGAGAACGTTTTTACGCTCGAACAAACTTAAAACCTATTTAAGAAACATAATGACTAAAGTAAATAGTAAATTCATTATAACTTCGTCTAATTATTTTCACCAGATTAAAATCATATTTTTTTAAAGTCATATTTTAATGAACACTAACATTTTTGGCCATTTATAGAGAAGTACTTAGGATAAGAGAGGATAAGATTTTATCTAATCTGTAATATTATTATGATTTCATTAATCCAGAAAAATGAAAACATTAATTTGATTTGATAATTTATTATTATTATTATTATGTTAAAATTCACTTTTAATAATACAAATTTGAACTGTGAGACGAAACCCCTTCGGCAATTAGAGAGGGGCTTAGCCTCTTAAAGGCTAAGCCTCTTAAAAACTACTCATAGCCCCCCCCCCCGAATTTTTGAAAATTACACAATATTAATGCCTTTTGTGGGAGCTAAATCAATCAAATAAACGTATTAACCCTCCAAAAAAGATTTTCAAATTGCGCTTATTCCCTTCGGCTTATTTTGTTGTCATTTTTTTCATCTGCCTACATTGAAATATCTTGAGAATGTCAAAATTTGAAATGACAAAAGTTGAAATGCTTATTTATTAAAATCGCATGAAAAGAACCTGTTGAAAATTCGTTATTACAAAGTTTTCAATCAAATATCACCGAAATTCGTCATAGTAGTTTATCGTGCATACAATAATGATCGATAAAAAATATTTTATTTCATTTCTATATTAAAATCATAACCAGATCAGTGGTTCTCAACCCGAGGGCCACGCTCTCCTAGGGACTATGTGACTGTATGACTGGGGGGGGGGAATATTTATTTTATTTCAAATATTATTTTTTGTGTAATTTTAGCATAGGTATATAAAATTGAGAAAAACGATTGATGATTTTTTGATTGAAAAGGTCCTTGACAGTTTTATATAAAAATTTAGGGAGCCTTTGACGGAGAAGTTTGAGAATCACTGGCGCAGATAACTGTTGTAACGTGTAAAAAATGACGTTTTACGATATTTTCATATCGATAAAACGAGCGACGCGCAAAATGTTAGACCATTTTTTTCTCCCCTCCCCCCAGAGCACTAATTACGCGCAAACATTATTGTACGTATTACCTACGACAATAATAAACTCCCGCCGACACGCACACCATTTGACGCGCGCGTCAAAATCGACTGTGAAGTGATGTGTGTGTGTGTGTGTGTGTGTGTGTGTACACGATAACAATAATAGTTAACGTTAAACGAGCCGAACCTTTGAATACAACAACGACGAGGATAATGTTCGCGCTGAATACAAGTGTTTTGTGATACCTATGCGAAAAAAGAAACAAAAAAAAAACCACACGCGTATTTATTTTATTTTACAACACTGTGGCGCGCGTGGTGAGTGATAATTTATATAGAACGCCATACTAACTGTTCAAATACAGCCGGTGTGTGTGTGCGCGCGCGCTAACAAAAATGTGTTTTGCACAATGACGGCGGCGGCGGTGGCTTCTGAGATAACCCGAAAAAAAAAGCTGTCGTCCCCCCCCCCACCGACATAGCATCCAACTTGAAAATGAAAAAAAAAAAAAATTGTCGTTCGCCGCCGAAACAATATCGAGTACAAAATAAAAAAAAAACCCAATGTAATTTCGCGCGTGGAATAAACGGTGTACGCGCTACTACTACGGTGATGGCGACAATAATAATACAAATAATATTATTATTCATTATGCGGATAGGCAATTATTTAATTTATTACAATAATAACATGTAATATACGAATTTTCACCAATAATATTATAATAATTATTATTGTCGTCGTCGTCGTCGTCGTCATTGCACACATACATTTATGACACGACCCAGCAGCAACGATCCGCACAACGCGTAAGTACACACGACGAGTAACCACTAACCGCGTTTACCGCGCGCATACCATAGGTAACCGCGATACACACGTATACCGTATTATAATTTTATTATTATTGTTGTTACACTGCACCCGTCCGCGCCGCCACATACACCTACGTCGTTATTGTTACGCGACGCGCGGTGCCGACTGGTCGTTTTTCGAAAATTCTCGTGCACCTCCCCACGACCCCTCGACAAAAAAAAAAAAAAATATCAAGTCCATGAAATCTCGTCCGTCGTCGTCCGAACGGGGGCGATAAACGACCGAGAGCCGGGGGGAGGGGGGCCGTTCAGCCCCAAAAACGCGAGAAACATCAGCAGAACACTGCTGCTGTAGAACAACATAATATTATTATTTATTTCTTGTCTCGAGCGGCTGTACACACGCGACACCCGAGTAAGTGATTCGTTTTTTGATTTCAGCTGATTTTTATTAATTAATATTATCTGCTTTCGCTCTTTTGAATTTATTGTCCGTCCCCCACGACTATTCTCCTGTCCAAAATGTATTTTTTCCCTCCTCGGCCTATCGACACCTGTCCAATATTTCTTTTCTATTTAACCGGCCTTTCTTTGATATCGTCCTTCTTTACTTTCTCAAATTGATTTCAAAATTCCAATTCGTTCCGCTCGCTCTGCCACCGATTTCCCACATTCCCTTTTCGCGTTCTACTTCTATATCGGTCAAACTCTCCTCCAATAATCCTTTATTACAAATTGCTAATGTATAGGGCCCGGAACTTGATGCATTTGCATCTTTTTTTCTCTTGCTGTAGTGTGTTGCTCGTCTCTACAGAATTTTGATTCATGAACTACAGAATCTAATGGCACAATTTTTATTCTGCATTTTTTGGAGAATTTTTCGATTTATGGTCATTTTTTTTTTTAATATTTTTGGTGCATTTTTTTTTCTTATTTTTCTACATTTTGTACATTTAATTGCATTTTTTTTTTTTTCATTTTTCATTAATCTTTTATTTTATTTTTGTTTATATTATTTGAAATTCCTTACAATAGTGAAATATATACATGTCGACTGGTAGGGTTACATGTATACTGTTGCAGAGTAGTCAAAAAACAAAATTTTAAAATAAGTAGAAATTCTACAAAATGGAATTTGTAGAATCCTCAAGAGTATTCTCAATTTTTTTTTTTCAAGTTTATATAAAACATAAATGCTTAATATCATTTTTACAGTAGTAGTTTAAGAATTTAGACAAAAAAAGAAATTTCACTAGATTATTATTAAGGATATATTAATATCTTTTTTTCGAGTGTATAAAATGTAAAATATATATATATATATATATAATGTCATTTTATTATGACATTTTTTAACATTTTAATGTAATTTTATGCATATTTTTTAGTGCATTTTTTACATATTTTTACGTCATCAAGTTCCGGGCCCTACTAATGAGTCACCTTCTTTTTTTTTTATTTAATTACGCCGGGTTATCTGATTACCTTATATTTTATCTATCTGTACTCTTATAATATGTTTTATTTTATTTTATTATTATTATTATTTTTTTTTTTCATTTTCTCTCTTCTTGTTGTACTTATGTTTTATTTTTCTGTTTTCACCTTATAAAATTTACTTCCTTTTTCACCGTTGTAAAAAGCCGTTCGGGCGTTAATCCAATAATTACGTACATTATTGTGTAAAATAAATAAATAAATATTGAGATATAAAAAAAAAAAAACAGCAGAGTCTAGCTTGTCCCGCCGAGGATTATCAAAAATCCGGATTAAACGGGATGACATTTTTTTCATAAAAAAAAAATAATAATAATAATAACTGCTTCGTCTATTAATTCATAAACGTCTTATAAACATAAAAAAACTTCAGTACGAAATATATAAGTCATCCGGCTTATCCGGATGTTCGGACTTTTTGCCGAGTAATTCCCTTTTTTTTTGAGTTTGCACTTTTTTACGCTTATACCGCCGCGGATTTCCAAGAGAAATCATCTACTGAAATCCTTTTATTCGTTTTACCTCGCAAAACGTTTATCTCCTTCGGTTTCTGAAATTATTTATCTCACAAAACGCAATGACAGATTTGTGTCAATACTCAGTACTGTAATACTGGGCGAGTGTCGTCACGTGGACACAGTATGTGAGTGGGAAATTTTCATTTTAGAAATTTCTAAAGTGGAAATTTCTGCTCTTCGGAAATTTCCCAGAGAAATTTCTTAGTGAAATTCACCATTTGAATAATATTGTTTTTGTTTACATAAATGTTGTTTTGATAAGACATATGAGAATAAGAGTACACAAGTATATTTTGTATAAATATAATAATTATGTAAATTGTAAAGTAATAAGCTTTTTTATTAATCGTATGATTTGTTAAAAAAATATATATATATAAATAATATTTATATGAATAACTATGTCGTATTGAGTATTATTTTATACACATTTCAGAAATTTCATGAAATTTCTGAAAATTTCCTCTAAGAAATTTCTCAAAAATTAAATTTCTGAAATTTAACATCTCTACATCATGGACATAATACTTTTCTAGTTTCACGGTTAATCAATTGTAATGTTCTGAGTAAAATCACAAAGATTAAAATCAAACAAATATTATTATGTAACAATTATTTTTTTTTCTAAAAATTCCCTATTTTATATTATAATATATTTTAATTTAATTTCGCATTCACATCAAATGATTTTAAACATTACGTTGAGGTTATCTTTATTTTCGTACAATATTGGTCATTTTGTTAATTAGTCGCTGTAATCCGTTTAGGTAATTATAATAATAAATGCGTTCTATATATTTTTATTTCCCCTAACCTTTCACATCATTATCGTCCGTGGTGTAGTAATAATTAAAAATTAAAATCTCACTCTGCCCACACGAGTATTAGGAAATCTGGAAATTTTCCCACTTAAGAGACTAAGAGAGACAAAAAATAAAATATAGTAATGTCGGATTTTACCCAATGACAAACCTATTTTATCAAATTTAAAAATGTTATATTTATACTTTATTTAGTGTACGTTCTTATTAATATATTCTGTTGAAATATTATTCACAAAATTATAAAACTTAAATATAGAAATTAACTAAAAACATTTTCATTTAAAAAAGAATCAACTGTTGGAGGAGGGGGGGGGATAAAATTCATTTTTTGTTTGTATTTTTAATTTTGAAATATCGCAACCCTATTATAATTATATATATATATATAGTTAAAAGCATGTGTTTTTCAATGCTTATTGAATAAAATTTCCATAAACACGGTTTAAGGGAGGTGTCCGGACACCCAAAACACCTCTCCCCCTCCCCCTTGGTTGCGCCGCTGATTATTATTAGATCCCTAAGCCCTGTGCAAAGGGTTATTGTTATACACTTGTTTAAAACGTTGTCTCAAATTCGAAACACACTGTGTGTAACAGCGAGACGCTGAGAATGTCCACTCTGCAGGCCCGGCACCGGGGCCACAACATACCGGACGGCGTGACCACGTTCAACGAGATCGAATATGACCGCGAGGGCGGCGTGTTCCTCAACCGGACCAAGCTCATCTTGTTGGCCATTATCGTGTTCCTGTTGACCGCGCTGTCCGCGTTCGTCGGACGATACACGGCCGAACGGCAGTTCAGACAGGTAAACATGGAAATTATAACCATACGTAAAATCGCGCTGGAGATGTAACGAAATGTAAAATCTAATAATTTTGACCAATGCCCGCCCAGAGGCTCTAGGTTTAAGTTTGATTAACACATCAGGGCGTAAAATTTTGAAAATTTCGTACTGCACACTTGCTAGGTATATATTTTTACTCATAGTTTCAATGTTCCTCTCAACATCCTTAGAAAATAATATTCTTATTATAATTTTTTTTATTAAATAAAATAAAATATATTAACCGTAAAAAATTTACTTTACGCGATATAGATGTATTTTTTATCTTTTATTTTTTTTTCAATAATAATTGTTTTCGAATTGAAACTCGTCGTTTTGTCTCTGGTAATTTCGACAATGAAGATATTTTTGACAACACATTTTTAGAAAATCAAACTTTACACTTAGTGTTTTTAGCACTACACACATTTTGTGCTCTAAAACACACTATTTTACGACCTGGTTAACATATTATCATAATAATAATGTGGCTAAAGTATGTAGTTAAAATGTAAAAAAAAAATGATTTTCAACATGGAATATTGGACGTCTCTATTTTTATTGGACAAAAAAAATAAGTAAATCAAAATGAAGTATAGACAAGAAAGCCGAACATGTGTTCGCACTACGGATATTCTTCGCTCTTCGGGTCAGACACTCTCGGTGAGTGTGTTGAAAATGACGACTATTATTGTTTTTTATATTTTTAACTTTCTTCTTTTTTTGAATCACCTTATTGAAGAAATGATTTATCGTTTCTTTGAAATTCTACTCATCCACCAAGAATATCCGTGATGCATGAAGTATGTTCGGTTCTCTCGTCTATACTTTACTTTACTTTTCTTTTTTCTTTTTTTTTTTTTATTCACAGGAATTAAAATGTTAGTGTTTGTATATATTTATAAAAATTTGACTTGGGTGAATCCAAAAATAAATATTTATTACAAAAACCAAGTGATTAAATGTACGAGGGAAATTGTATTCAAACATAAAATTTAACAATGATAATAATGTGTTTTTTAATTCAAAAAGTAATTAATTTATGCTGTTTATAATTTACTTTCATGTTTTGATTTACCCATTTGTGCAAGAATTTACCTTTATATACTATACACGGAATGATATGTCACTTATAAAATTTTGCCACCCCTCTAAATCGTTGAAAATTTATCAGTCTGGGCGGCAAATTGATACCATAGCCTCTATTTAAATACACTACTACTTATAACCTAATGTAAACGAGAGAATAATTATTGCTACGGTAGCGACCAGTAATTAAAATCGAAACGGATTGAACAATAAACACAAACTTACAGATAATTTTTTAGGTCACACGTGGTTCCCTTGTGGGCTTGTGATTGTAACATTTTTTTTTTTTTCATTTTAAAAAACTGTAGTAATTATAATAATATACAGGCGTTTTATATTTTCAATAATTTCGAGGCACATAATTCGTACGGTCAAAACATTAATGTAATGACTCAAAATACTTCATTTTTAAATACCTAATCGAGTTTGAAGATTTTTGAATACGACAAATATATATATATATATTATCAAGAGATTAGAGTTTTCTAATATATTGTATTTAAATTTCGATAAACTATCCGAATTGAAACGATATTGAATAACTTATAACTATCATACAATTTGAAGTTCGGCAATAAATTTATTAAAATTAATATTATTCTATAATTATTATAAATGTACACACTACACACTAAATTGATTGTCCCTTGATTTATCACGTAGACACTTAAAAATTCATTTTAATTCTAGTAACAGTAGGGTTCGGAACTTGTTGCATTTGCATATTGTTCTTTGTTAATGACTGCAGAATAGTCTAAGTAAGATATTAATTTGTTTCAAGACATAATGGATACTAATACATACATTTTTTGTGCATATTTTTGCATATTTTGCGATTTATTAGGAAAAATTCATATTTGACAAATTTATATCATATTTACACATACATGAAAAATGTATAGCACATTTAAGCATTTTTACGTTTTAAAATTAATACATTTACTTTAAAGGTCGACATCATTTTAGATTCTGAGCGGAATGAAGAACGTATTGGTTTTACAAATTTCTGTGTTATTTTTTTCCTCCAATTTATTGAAGAAATGATTTATCTTTTATTTAAAATAATGTAATACACCCACCAAGAATATCCCACCCAAGGAGCAAAGAACACCCATGGTATGAAGTACCTGGCTTTTTTTCTTTTACTGTTATTCGTTGGTCAATATACCTAATCATTGTTTGAATTTAAAATGTAATATATTAAATTTTATTAAAAAAAAAAAAAAAAATTAGTTGCATATTTTGGTTATTTTAGGTGGTGCATATTTCCAAAAATTCGGGTGCAATAAGTCCCGAACCCTACAGTAATCAGCTGTCATAAACCAGTAGTAACGCCTTGACCCCAGAAAAAAGTATATTTAATTAAACTATTTTTAAAAATCAAAAAAAAAAAAAAAACAGTATAAAATATATTATGTAATATAAGTAATATAAATCAAATAATATACAACTGTGTGACAAAGCGTACACGAATAAATATGTGAATTGCATTTTTGTATTTATTTATACACTTAAACAGATGATAATATTAGTTTTATTTGAATAAATATTTTGTTTTATATTGTGCAACCGTCTGGCCGAGGACTCGGACGAACGTCAATAAATAGATTTGAAAATCCACGTGTTGACAGTATTTGGAAAAAAATCCCGCGAAGAATCCATTACAATTCACACTCTCTCGGGAATAATATGTTTTTCAATATTGTATTCAGAAAGAACACGTTAAGTCGAAAACAAAAGTATCATCTTTTAACTACCTACGTTTTTCGTGCATTAAAACTACACCTGAGATAATTTACATATTTACGCATCTGCAAGGGAGGGGGGAGGTTAAGATACATTTGATACCCAATTATTCTATTAATAGGGCTGTGAATTTGTAAGAATTTTTTTTTTTTTTTTTTGTGATTGTGAAACATATCTTTATGAGAACATAATTTGATTCGTGTAACAACGAATCCATGTACGAAATTTTTAATTTTGACGTTTTTTTATTTTTTAGGTCATTGATTTGCATTTTTAAGTCATATTTTCCTTTTTTTAGTTCATTTTCCGGTGTTTTTTGAATTAAATTCCGTCAATAAACATCTTTTGAAAACCTCTTTTTTTTTTGTTTTACACAGACTGTAATATATACGAATATAAAATTCAAAAAGAAAAAATTTAATTTTTGGTGAATAGCATTATACAAAATTCAAATGCAATCAACAATTTTATTTTTTTATTAAAAAAACGAATTTTTATGCATGTAAAATTTAATCTACTAATGTAGAGAGTAATGTGTAATATAATTAGAAATATAAGAATTAAATTAAAAACCATTTTAAGTGAATTTTATACTATAATTTTTGGCATTTTATATTGCATTTTTGCGCATTTTAAGTGCATATTTCATTGCATTTTTTTTTTTTTTTTTTTTGACATTTTCAACACATTTTTTATGGTTTTTAAGTGCATTAAATTCACAGCCCTAGTTATTAAAATCAGAGATGAGACATAGCAATATTATAATGATTTATTTCCATAACGGTTGCATTGCGATACAACCGAAATCACAACCAAAAAAGTAAATTCTTAAACTGATTTTTATTAAAAAAACAGTACTATTTGAGAAGACTAAAATCAAAAAAAAATAAATCACGTAGATAAAAAATAGTTTATTGAAGGTTAACAGTTAGCCTTTGTCTCTCTCTCTCTCTCTCTCTCTCTCAAAAACGCATTTCTACGGGTTAAAAATAAATTTTGGAAAACTTTGGAAGGAATAGCTGATGAGCAATAGTGAAGAAACTAAAATAAATTACATAAATATAAAACGACCGCGTGTAGATTTATTTTTATTTATTTTTTTTTTTTTTTCTACACTAAACGATCAAACCGTGTGCGGAGAGAGGGGTGTGAAATCATTCCGGAACAAACGCATAATATAGTTAGGATAGGACCGATATTATATTGTCGTTGTTTAGTACATAAATCGTGATTGGTTGGTAAAGAAGGCGGATTATTCCGGCGTTCCGGACAATCAAATACCGTTTTTGGCCGTGGAACCGGAGAGCTACAAGGTGTTTTTGGACCCGAAGCTGTACGCCGCCGACGGTACGGTCCAGAAGCACGACGTCGACTACGACGGCCGGGTGGAAGTGATTTTCCGGCCCAAGACCGACACGTCGGTCATCAGTCTGCACGTGGGACCACTGCTGAAGATGGACGGCGAACCGATGTTGAAACGTCGGCTGAGCATGGACACGCCGACCGATCAAGTGCTCAAGGTAAGAGCCATCCCCCACCCCCCCCCCCATCCACGGCTTCTACCTTTTGGTCCGGTGACGGGCGGGGGGCGGGGGGAATTCTGTGATGATGAAATAACGAGCAATATTTTTTTTTATTAATTTTAAATTTACCTCAATAATAATTCAATTAATATTTACACTTTAAATTAATATTTTTGCTTTTAATATTATCCAATTAATAAAATAATGAAAATAAAAATTCATTAGTTGTATAAATATAAGTATACACTTATAGGTAATTATATTTTGTATAATTTATTTGTTTGGCTAACGAAAAAAAAAAAAAAAGATCAAAACTCTATTTTCAAGAGCATCAGAATTTTGAAAATTTTTAAGAAAGGATAATATTTTTGAAAAATTTCAAGGGGGAATGGAATAAAAAAGGTTGGGAACCAATGCAATAGCAGTTTAGGAAAGTCTTGCAGTTTATAACGACGTACACCGAAAAAACAATGAGAAATTATAATACTTGAAAATCGATTATGTTACAATATGTGGTGACAATTTTATTTTGTATCTATTTTCAGTATTTATTTTGAAAATTCCAATTATGTTGACTTCATAATTTTAGATATTTTATTTTCAAATAAACATCACTTTTCTCTATATCTTCAAATTCAAGTACAAAAACTGTCATATTGTGTTATACTTAGTTGTTATCAAATATAATTTATATTATACGATATATTTTATGACTGTAAAACTTGTAAAAAAAAAAATTTCGAATTACAATAATATTTTTCACTACGTTTAAAAATCATATTATTCGTTACATAGGTTTTAATTTCATTTAAATGAAATCAAATTTTATTTCAAACTTTTAATTAATAATGAAAATGTTAGTGCTTTCAATGTTTTTTTTTTTTTTTTTTTACATACAAAGTAAATTCAAATACTTCCAAGTGTATGTAATGTGGGATAATCGAAATAGAAATATAACTATCAGTACATACCTACTTTTCTAACTTAGAAAAACACAGTTTTGTACATCACAAATATTCACATAAGTCCAGTGTTGGGAAAAGATAAATAAAAAATTATCTAGATAAAGATGAAAGATAAAAAATATAAATTTATCTAGATAAAGATAAAAGATAAATTAATTTTTATCTAGATAAAAAAAAAATAATAATTTATTTTATTGTTTTAAACACACCATTAATTTTATAAAAATATTCAGGTTAATGATTTTATTTAAGACTATCAGCCACAAATTATTATTTACAGAGAAAAACTATAAAATAAAATAGTATTAAAAATTTAAACATAATTACAAAGTATTATATATATATAATAATTATAATATTATTACTATAAAAAAAAAAACAAAAAAACTGCATAGGTTGTGCAATTTGTATTACATTTTGGTACATAGGTACATATTTATATATTATTTGTACATAATTAAAGAAATTGTGATTATTTATATACATATATATATATATAAACGAGGCAATGCATATAATATTTATAAATTTAAGTATTGTATGTAGTTATACTTAAACATATATAATAATATTGTATATTTTATTTAGTTACTGAAGTATAAATTTATTTAAACAAATAAAATAATAAATGAAAATAATACAAAAAACACAATAATTACAAAGTATACGAGGAATATGCATTAAGAAAACTATAAAATAAAATAATACTAAAAATTTTAACGTAATCATGAATTATTTTATACATTTATAACTTATTTTTTTTTTGAATCGTAATTTATACAAAAACATTTCGAGTAGGCACTATATAACACTACTAACTAATCCAAAAAATATGCAATTTTACGGAAAAATTTATCTAGACAAATGCAATTTTCATCTAAGATAATAATTTTTTAGACGACCCACAATTATTTATCTAGATAAAGATAAAAGATAACTAAATTTTTATCTAGATAAATCCCAACACTGCACATAACTAACTTCTGCAAGATACTTGAAAATTCGGTTAGTTTGAGAGCATTTTCGCCGATTTTTTTAAGCGCATTACAATGCCGGCCCTAGTTACGATTATTTTTGGCGGGACAGGATCTCGTCCTACATCCTGTGCGTGTGTGTGCACACTCGGTACTTTTCAGGACGACACCAAGTACGAGCTGAACGCCGAAGTGGACCCGGAACAGGAGACGTTGACGGTGACGGTTGGCGAACCCCTGAAGTCCGGCCACTATTACAGCTTGTTCGTGAACTTTTCGGGCGCGATCGGTCGCAATCCCGACGGCGGATTCTTCAAGGTGGTGTTCGACAACAAGGAGACGGCCAAGAGCTACTGGTACGTGGCCACGAAATTGGCGCCGCGGAAAGCGCGAAACCTGTTGCCGTGCGTGGACAACCCTAAGCACAAAGCGATTTTCGAAATGAGCGTGGTCCGGAACAAGGACACCCAAGTGATATTCAACACCAAAGTCAGAGCGACCGAACCGTAGTGAGTGTAACACAATAATGTAAAACATTATTATACCTAGGAACGTATATACAAGAGGGGTGGTTAGGGGTTCAAACCCACCCCGAAATTATTTTTTCCAAAGTCCATTATTATTACATTGCCTAATTATTAGTTTTTACTATAATATAATAGTTGGAAACACAGCTGATTATTGCAGCACTAAGTCACTACTAAGACTGCACAGAAGATAGTTTCTTAATTGCAGCGTTGTTCGGTTATTGCATTATGTACATGTTTACTACTATTTTATTAAAACCCTCCTCCCCCCACAGAAAAAAAAAAAGTGTGTCCTTCGCTCGTCGGGTTGTTCTTCGCACGTCAGGTGAAATACTCTTGACGGATGTATTGAATTTTAAAGAAATCTAGGTACCAAGTTTCAAAACAATCGGTCGAACCAATCTTCTTACATGTACATTAAAGTGTGTAATTTTAAGTAAAATTAACGAATTTCGTCGAAATTCTAACTTCAAACGGTTATAAAAAAAAAGTTTACTAACGATTTTAGAGATTTTTTCAGGTCAGTGAGATCATATTACATTTTCAAGTCTTAATATCAAAAATCAAAAATTTTATTACATAAAAATTAACGAAAAATGAGAAATTTCCGAAATTTCCATAATGCTGTACTTAACTCAAAATTGATCAAATCTTTTTGAAATTTTTATGAAATATTCTCGTAGCTATTTTTAGTGGTTGATGAAAATTTCAAGTCCCTAGCTACATTATTTTAAAAGTTATGTCAAAAAGTAATTTTCAATTTATACGGAAATTGCATATTTTGCCGTTTTTTGTCAATTTTTCGACAGTTTTTCCCCGTTTTTGAAAAAAATATTGAAAAATTTGAAAAACGACCTCTTTAAAGTACCATTTGGGTTCGATTTCAGATCTACAAAGTCACTGGTCGAAACTTTTGGAAAAGTATTTCTATGCGAAAAAGTGTTCACAGAGGAAGAAAAAAAAAATAAACATCATTGTAAAAACATAAGCTTCTTCACTTCGTTCAGAATCTAAAAAATTTTTTTGTGTACTTGCCTGATTATACCGAACGGCTGCGATGTAAAAATCCGTGAAAAGAAATGTTTTTAACCGTTTCATGTAAAAGTTGCTTATAAGTGTTATCAGTGTATACGTTGTACCTACAAGCAGTAATATTGACAATAATTATTATAATTGCTTTTTAAGACCTTTCTCGGGGAGCGGGGGGGAACAGAATCAATATCTCGTAGGTACTCAGAAACGACGTTTGAGGAGGGGGAGGGGCAAGGATGGCCCAGCTCATCAAAGAACATGCTGTATAACGTATCAAATGTGTAAATCACTGCCAATGCGTTTATAAAATAATTAAAAGAGGTATTTTTAAAATAAAATATGAATTGTTCAAAAATTTAAATAAATTTCAACTTAAATTGTAGAATTCTCAGCTATCAATGTTTTAAAATGCTGATATATATATATATATATATCACTAAAGCTATATTGTGTTTAACTATATTGAATGTCGTATTTGAATAATGACAGATGAAGTTTAACTGCATTATATTATGTTTAGTACAGCCTTTGAAACATTTAAACACATGTGCACAATATTATTTATCTGCCCACCAAATCCTAGACCTATGGAAAAAATTATATATATATATACGTATATATATTGACAATCATAAGTATGAGAAACTGAAAACGAAAATGTCGATTGTAATTCACGAACGGTGTCGACCGACCGTCGTGTTTCAGCAACGACGATCTGTTTGTCGACCATTTCGAGAAAACCGGAATGATCCGACCGGACTCTTTGGGGCTGTTCATGTCGAACTTCAAGTCGAATTCGGTACCCGCCGACGACTCGGTAGAGCTGACCGTGTGGAGTCCCGAGTCGACGGATTCGACCGAAATGATTGTGGACGTCGTGCCGAAGACGTTGGACTTCATGAAAACGTATTTGGCCACGAATTTTCCGACCAGCAAACTCGACATCGTCGTCGTGCCCGGCGAGGCGGCCAGTTCCACCGAAAGTCCCGGTTTGATCGTCATTAAGTAATTATTATTATTATTATTATTATTGTTGTTGTTGTTGTGTCTCGAATCTCGTCGCGAACTTCAAACCGTCGTTCGCGGAATGGAACATGGTGGTCCGAGGGAGATAACGGGGTCGAAAAAATATTTGACATTAACTCAGTACAATAATATTATTATAGACCAGTGGTTCCCGACGTGCGCACTATCGCACCCTTGTGGACGTTTTACCGAAGGAAGCCCTAAAGGAGGCGGTGATTTAAATTATATTTTTTTTCTACATTTGAATTTGACAAAAAAATTAAAAAAGATCATCAGTTTTTACTAACGATGACGCTAAAATATGTAATGTTATATAGGATTATATGAATTTAGGTAGCTATGTGTTTTTTTTATTTTACATTAGTAATACGTGAAAAGAGTGATTTAAAAGTCCATTGAGCCAGGTGTAATTTTATTAGTAGAAAACTTCAACCTCAAGGCATTCATTAGTCACATAAGTATTTTTAGTACAATTATTTTACACAAGCAGTCGGTACAATGATATTTTTAGTAGATATTTTAATTTATAAGTAAACATTATTCACTCCTGTTAAAAATGTTTCTTTTTCATACTGAAATTAAACAAGATTTATCTGTTTTTTGAAAGTCTATTGAGTAATTTATGACCATGATAACCAAAAAAACACAATAAGGTCATATTAGTTTATCAAAAATTGATGTGAGGGGGCGGTGTGAGATTTTTAGAAGTCAAGGGGGGCATTGAGTAAAAGAAGGTTGGGAATCTACAAACATTTTATTATATTACATATATATATAAATAAGTTTCATTGAATTTTTTTTTTTTTTTTTTTTAATAACATCGAGCATTAACATTTTTATTGATCACTTGTAGCACTTCAGTCGAAAAGTGTTTGAGTGAACGCTCTGAAAGCAAATTTTTTTTTAGTTAATGAAATTTCCGTAATTATTGCATCCTCAAGTTCGTCCCAGGCATGAAATTTTAACCTAATCTACACGTGACTCAACTACACAGGTGTGCCTGAAGGGAAAAGTCACGTGACCCCTAGCTGGCCATCCCCAAAATGTAAAATTGGGTGAATTTATTATTTTTCCACACATACACAATGATAAGATATTCCACTCACTACCCTTAAGTACCCTATCCCTCACTACCCTTAAAACTAAATGACATTTATCTGACGGATTTAATAAGAGAATTCGACTAGACGTCTTAACTCCCGTTCGGCGTTGAGAAAAAAACTCGTCTGTTTTTTGGCCCTATTCCCCGTGACACCCACCCTGTACACTTATTCTCACTTTTTCTCACATTGTTAAATATATATATATATATATATATCTTTTTTTTTTTTCTAGAGATTCAGTTTTAGGCACTTTAGATCAACTATCGATCACTGACTATCAAAAGTCCGTCTTGACACTGACGGCAAACGTGATAAGACAATGGCTAATGCCGTTACGTGGACTCGATCGCGGGAACAACGAAGACCGATGGTTGAACGAAGCCATAGTGGATTTTTTGAAAATCATTAACATCGACAACGTAAGCGCAAACGCGATAAAACAACAGTTAATACGCGTCATAATCATTGATTATTATTAGAGAGATAGGATGTTGATGACCTGAAAAAAATACCAAAAATGACCACCAAAAAAAAATGCTTTAATGATCTAAAAATTTTTAAAAAAAAGTATGTACTTCGCACGTCGAGTGAGATTCTCTCGTCGAGAGTATTGAGTTTTAATAAAACGATTCGGAACGAACGAAGTTAATAATATAAAAAATAAATGAGAAAAAAAAATGTTAGAAAAATGTCCGAAATTTTTTTTTTTACATTTCCAAAATTTTCTTGCGCCAATATCTTTCTCGTATTATTTTCTACCTATGATTAAATTTTCATATGGTTCGGATCAAAACACATAATGGTTTCCGAGTCGTTTTTGTCAAATTTTAGGTAGTTTTTTACAAAAAAAAAAAAAAATTGAAATATTGAGAAATTCTAAAAATGACCTCTCTAAAGTACCATCTAGAGGTAAATCAGATTTCAAAAAGTCACTGAACGAAACTTTTGGACAATTATTTCCATATGAAAAGTTGTACACAGAAAAAAAAATAAACATCATTGTCAAATGTAAAATCGTTCCTGAAAGTCTTAATTTTATTAGAAAAATGACCGATAATTTACAAAAACTACAAAAAAAAAAAAAAAAAATTAATTGTAAAATGAAATAATGACGTAAAAATTTAAAAAAACGAAGTTGAAAATCAAAAACAATGCACTTATAACCAAAATGTCTAAAAAAAAAAATGCAAAATTAAATTTTCATTTTCTGAATCAGGGAGACGTGAAACGAATTTTTAGCTTGGAGAGCATTGCATAGGATTAAAGGGAAAAAAATGCATTTGTCATCAACATCCTAGTGATAATGTATATTTAATGGTAGGGTGACACTATTCCCAATTTGTTTTTCACATTTTTTTATTTCCCAAAAGTTCTCTTTCTCAGTACCATTTTTCCTAAAATTTATTTGTTTTAACAATACCAAATCTATCAATATATCTTATCAGATATAAGAAATTATTTATTATTAAATAAAATAATTAAAATTTTAACTAGGATTTTTTCAAGGGGGTGTGTCCACCAATAAATTTCTACTATATTTAATTATTTAAATATAAAATTATAAAATGACACTCTGTACAAGAATTCATTAATTACAAATTTCATGTAGCAAAATCCAAAAAGGCCTTTTCTACGAGTTAACATTTTTTTATAACGTTATTTATAGATAAGTACAATTTGGCGTCGCATATTTAACAATATGAATTTTTAAAGCCTTTTTCATAAAGTTTATTATTGAATTAATAGAGGTTATAATATTATTGTATAGTTAAAAGGATTTTTTTTTTTTTTTTTTTTTTTTTGTTCAATGCTCGTCGAATAAAATTTCCATAAATTTAGTTTTGAAGTGGGCGGTTCAGACACCCAAAAACACCCCCCTCCCCCTTGGTTGCGCCACTGATTTGCTTTCGATATTTTATCGCGTACAGATCAAACCCGCGTGGGAATTCGGACAGAAATTCCCACTGGACACGGTCAATCACGTTATGTTCTACGACAGTTGGACGAATTCCGAACAATTGGCCAACTACGATCACCACACGGAAATATATGATTACATAAGTCCCGGTAAAGGTAAGTGATTTAAAAGTGACGTTTCTAAAAGACATCAATCGTTAATACTACTATTTGTTAAAACTTCCACAGGCACTGCGATATTGCGGATGTTGTACGAAACATTTACAGAAGATATTTTCAAACAAACTCTGAGAGAATACGTGCATACGGAGTGAGTTTTTCTACAATCATTGTATTTTCGTCACGACCAGTGCTTGGATTTTACAGTACACTCTATCAAATAAGGAAAAAATTCGCCTTTAAAAATTCCATTAAACGGTCTGAAAAAATATTTTTATAACAAAAAAAAAAATCCATTTCTCAAGCATTTATTAAACTAAATCTATCCAGGTATTATGTTAATATAATCTATTGTTTTTCACATACTAAATGGATGATCGAAACTTCTTTTTTGCATAATCATTATTCAATATAGCACAAAACATATTAATAACTTGTTTTTTTTTTTTTTTTTTTTTTAATTTGTGTGTAGCTGACTCGTCATTTTCATTCAGATCACGAGTCAATTATTGAAAAATAATCTACAAAAATTCGTCTCACTGTCATTTTTAAAACCTCTCGCCTATATTATGCGTAAAAAGAATCTATTCATTTATTCAAGTTTAAAACATTATTTTAAAATTTTAGAATTACTTTACATTTATAAATTACATTTCACTGGTATTTTCATAAGTATTTTTGAAATAATACATTTTTTTATATATATATATATATATATATATAAAATGAATTCATTGCATCTATGTCTTTCAGTTATAATGTCTTTTTTTTTTTTTTCTAGAATTTACAAGTACAAAGACACTATAAGTTTTTGGACGTTATTGGACGATAACGCGAGAAACAAATCGATTAAACTACCCGAGAGTTCTGCCGTCATGCAGATTCTGAACACGTGGATACAAAACAAAAACTACCCTCTGGTGAAATTAGAAGTCGATGGGGATGATTTGATTTTGAAACAGGTAATGTCGAACATTAAACCGAGTTCAGGTAAAACGTAATGTATGTAATGTTTGATAGCTAAATAATAATATTATATTATAATTACTATAACTCGGATTTTGATGATTCATTTTTTATTTTTTTTTTTTAACGTCTAAGGGGTGGCCAACTCCAATTGACTCGTGATCGAATTTTCGAATATTTCTTTACCTCAATTTAATAATTATAAAAAATTTCTATAGTATAATTATATAATACTTTAGTTATATGTTTGTTACTTACATGTTTAATAACATAAAGCCCCTAAGCCCCCCTCCCCGATCCGTGTCTCACTTTTTACTTAGGTCTTTCTAATTTCTATTACATGAGATAAAATGGATTGGGAAAGCAAATGGTTTTAGGTTTAACCAAACGAATATAACTTTAAACCGAATTTTAAGTTTATTTATAATATTAATCTAAAACGTTTTATTTAGGTAATCAGCGGGTGAATACTCGTTAAACAGGTACTTAAACTTCTATGTTAACATATACTATTAATACTAACATAGTAAATATTTAATTTTTAGTTCTAATAGGATCATTTTTTATATTTTTGGAATAAACAAAGCCGAAAATCTGTGTAAAAACGTTGTTTTTCTGAAAAAAAAAAACTTGGAAAAAAGGCTGAAATTGAGTCACGATTAGCTCAAAATCTATTGACCTGTTGACCACCCCATCTTGACGATGCGTTTCTAACTTAAAATATACAAATCCAAAATTTAAGTTAATTTCTATTATGAATTTATTTTACATATTATTATATAATCAGAACGTTTTATATAATTTTAGAGAATATTTTTGAAAATTTTTACCATTTTGTGTATGTCGACATAGTTTTTGGTGTTTAAAATTTTATTTTTTGTAGACTTTTTTTAAGGGCTTCAGCGTTCGGAGCCCTATTATTATTATTATTATTATTATTATTATTACATCGTTTTGTGTGTGTGTGTGTGTGTGTGTGTGTGTGTGTGTTTTTAATGTCGTTTATTTCATTTGCGCGCAGTTTCGATTTGAATACAACGATCCAAAATTGACAAACGATTGGGTGATACCCGTGACGTTGACTTCGGGCACGGCGTACAGCACGACGGTATGGCTGGAAAACACTCCGGAGACGAGAGTCCCCGGATACGTTAAGGCGACAAACGGCACGTGGATCATGGCCAATCAACATCGAACAGGTTAGGTCAGTGATGGTGGCAAATAATAAATCGGGAAAAATTCCAATAAAGCGCGTGTTGAGTCATTTTCACTCTGGAATCTAGAATATTAATTATGGTGTAAAATATTAAAAATTCACTACCCCCCCCCCCCGATTCGAACGAAGTAGTAAAACTAGAGATAATTATATTTTATATTTTCAATATTTGGCGCCATCGAGGATATTTTTTTTTTTTTGGGAGGGACTGAGCGGTGACAAAGTTTTATACGTCATAGTCGTCTTTGATTCAATGATTTTTAGGTAATATTAGAAGAAAGCCAATGAAAATTATGTATTCCCCTCCCACCAACAATTTTTTTTTTTTAACTAGCACCATACAGTATTAATTCATTATGAAATGATATAATATAATATTAAAATTTTAATTTTAGTCCCTTTACAAATATTTTTTTGACTCTGTGCAATAAAATCCAAATAACTAAAACCTGGTCAAACTTAGATGAATTTATAATATATATATATTTTTATCATTGATAGAAATTTGTTTTATGATGTCTAAATTGCATCATGCGATTTAGCGTTTTTCTGATATTATGTTTTTCGATAAAAAGTAGCAAACAAAAAATAAAGCTAAACATCTAAGTTTGTATAATATTATTAGCTATTATTATGGTTTTGAGAGAGGCTTAAAATTTCACCCCCACCCCCGGGAAGTTTGATCGAAACCACCTGCACTGCCCTCTGATCAGAACCGGATTCGGTGTGTGATTTCCTTGTTTCACAGGATACTACAGGGTCGCCTACGAGGACACGTTGTTGGACAGGATTTCCTACGAGATAGTGCACGCCAACACGTTCGACAGGATAACCGTGGCGCAGCTGATCGAGGACGTTTTCGAGGGGGCGTTGGCAGGCGTGGTGAGTTTCAGCGACGCCCTGGGCCTTCTGCAGAGGGTCACGCAATTCGCCGACCCGTATTCCACCGTCTGGGACTCCGTTTTCGACGCTTTTGGCAAATTGGAAGGGATGTTACACAGCACCAAACACTACGACGATCTTTCGGTATTTGAAATTTTAAAATTTAAATAAACATCTGTCTATAGAAGTGGGGGGGGGGTGATTCACGGTTTCGTGGACGGCGAGGAGATCGAAATCAGTCGTCACACGGACGTTGCTCATTCGGGTTTCCCCCACTCCTCCGAGTGAAATATAAATGGGCAAATCATTTGCCATTGCATGCAATCGTTTAATGGACTGAGAAAATTTCTACTTTTTTTTTATTTTTTTTTTTTTTTGTACATTTCGTGAACTGGATCCAAACATAACGTTCATACCTAGAAAAATCAAATTTTTTTTTTTTATAAAACTGTAATATAATATGTAAATGATGTGCAAAAAATAAATTTAAGTATGCAGTGATTATTTAAAAGACACTGTGTTTTTATAACGCTTTTGTATGTAGGTGCATTTCAAAAAACAAAATTTTAAAAAAATTGTTTAAAAACTGTAATATTTTAAAAAATTTCAAATATGTATTTTGTGTTAAACCGAAATTTGCTAAAAAATTAAAAAAAAAACAATTTTAATTTTTACTTGGTTATCAAAACGTGTTTTCCCATCATGCTCACGTTATAAAAGACAATGTTTTTCGTTTTCTGATTTTAGAGTGATACCTTTTGTCGAATCTCATCCTGAAGGAAAAATTAAACGATTAAATGAAATTTATATAATTATATTGTGTTTTTAGTATAATATTATATTGTGTAAACATGGTCATAACCTAAAGTTTAGATAAGGCTAGATAAATAATTATGCTAGTATTATGAAAATGAATACTTACCTATTTTAATTTGTTCTCCAATTCATGAACCACTATATAGACAAGTGTTTCAATATGTCTAGATAAATGCATTTTGCAAAAAACATAATAAAAATGTTCCCATAGTAAATGAAAAGACATTTCACAACCAATTCACAACTGAACTGTACACACACACACACACACACACACACACACACCTGTCTGTATCTCGATTGAAGGAGTGGGGGGGAGTTCGAGTAAGCTACCCCCTTGACTAGGGACTTACAGAAGTTAGTATGTTTTTCAAAAATCATTTAAAACATAGCTAAGTAATATAAATATATGCGTTTCATAACACCAGGAGTTGTATGCACTTCTCTCTTTAATTGACATATTTTGCATATTTATGTTTTTTTTTCAATATAAGTGCATAATATTTTAGTTACATTTGAATTTTAAGTGCATATTTCACATATTTTTTAATATTTAATTTGAATTTTTCTGATATTGGACAATTTTTCCCTGAATAACTCTGAAGAGATTAAATATTATTTTTGATATTTGATTTTTTTTTTTTTAATGTAAGCTTAAAAAAAGAATAAAAAATTTTAAAAAAAAATACAAAATTCATAAATAATAGAAGAAGAATTAATAATACATATTATACCTAATACAATACAATTTTTAAATATTTAAAATTTTTACAGTAAAATTAATGATTTATAAGAGTTTATTGTAGTATTTTTGCATATTTCTTAAATTTTATAGCATATTCGCTTCATTTTTAGAGCATAAATGAATGCAAATATTTTAAGGTTTTTTTATAACTACAAGTCCCTAGTCCTAATTATTAATAATATAATTATAGTTATATTATCCTTTTCGTGCAGACCGATAGTGTTACAAAAAAAAAAAAAAATCCTTATCTCTCATAAAGTATAATTGTCATTTTGTATTATTTTAGGACAATATTGAATTCAATTTTTTATTTTTTAAGGTTAAATTCAGTAGATATATGTGACAGAAAAACACATTTTTTTGCAAATCAATGTTTTATATAATATAATATACATATATAATATATATATTTATTTTAATTAAATTTATACATAATAATTACACACTGATCAAATGTCGATAATACTGCATTAAAATGTACATAAATAAAAATATCAAAAAAAAAATAATAATAATAATAATTATTACACAGTAATCACCTGGAATCTAACACATGTCGAAAAAAACACATTTCAACATGGTAAATTAGCGCTCTTAAAATAGAATTTTTATATATATTTTTTTTTTTTTTTTGAATTCGACTTACGCGGGAAAATTCGAATTAGATTTGATTGAGTGAGAATTCGTTTGTTTTTTTATACACAATTATGAATATCGTCAAAAATCAGATTCTATTGAACAATGCTAATTTTTTTTTTTTTTTTTTTTTATGTAGTATATAATAATTATTGTAGGTTTGATTTACTTTCGTTCCTAACCTAAAAATAATATAATATGTTTGCGTTTCTAAATAATCGAAGGCTTTCATGGAAATGGTTGTGGACAAAGCGTATACGATGTTCACGAGCACCACGATCGATTCACCGGACAAAATGATCGGCATGATGGACACTATGAGCTTTGGCGGCCGGTTGGAATTGAAAAAATGCGTGTTGCGAGCCAAAGAACAATTCGACGAGTGGAAAAAGACCACCACCACGACGACAGAAGTCAATCCGTGATTATCGATTTTTTTTTTTATTTCTATTAATTTGTTCATGTCGCATAAGTAATTCTAAAAAAAAAAAAATAATAATAATAATAAATAACGCTCGACCGTCGATCGAAAATAATCGTCAACAAAATATGTCGCGCGGCGAACCGAAGTGATTATTATTAATTATCGCAACGCTTTTCCGTTAAAAACGTATACACAAAATATTCGTGATAAACATACGATGACTGATACGAACAATAATAATTATAATATTAAATATTATAATATAATATACAACTTCCGTGTCAAACCGCGACGAATTGATAAACAAAAACAAAAATTAAAATATTATTAAATATCATAATAATTATAACACTTTAAACGTATATTCCTATCGATAAACGTATACTATTTGGGGGGGGGTATGGGAATAAATGAGATAATAGTTATATAATTTTATTTAAAAGTTTACACTCGTGTAGGAACGTCTTCGAAAACCGTTTACGAACAAGCCCGGGCCCTGAATGTGAACTTTATATTTTATATTCACGATATAAATTTATTGATATTTTATTAATATTGGAAACTCAATAGTTAACAATTCCAAATATATAATGCTGCAGATATTGAAGTACAGCTTTTTTTTGTTCATAAATACATTATGTGACCGAGAGCCTATCTTCTTTTAACACGGTTAAAAAAAAAAATCAAAATTCAAAACCGTTCAATTTTTTTTTTTTTTTTTTGAAAATTCTTAATTAGTCATTTTGTAAAGTTAAAAATTAAACGTAAAAAGTTTGGGAGATATTCCCAACAACGATACGTCAATAATTTTATTTCGAAAATTATGGCCTATAAAATTGAAGTATGCGTTGCAGTCCATGGTGAACAGTTTAAACGTTGATAAAAATACTAATGTACATTATATACTATTAAAATATTATTAGTATTCTATTGAAACGTTTAAAAACCGAATAATTTTAAAATTTGCTATATTTTTGAAAATATAAAATGCTTTCGTTCACAGTTCAATCGATTTCGAAATTAATTTTTTCTCTATGTTTCCAAATAAATAACTCTACAAAATGGCCATTTTGGTATTTAATAAAAAAAAAATAAATAAAATAAAAAAATGATGTAAACGGTTTTCAATTTTAACAATAGTAAAAACAATAGCTTTTAGTCAGATATTATCTTCAGAAAAAAAAAAAAAAAAAACCATACACTTCAATATCTGCATTATATTTTCTAATTATAATTACTCGTTTTCCAATGAATTTATGTGCACTGCACAATATTCATCAACTCTATGTTAATTTTCCTATCTAGCATCGTACCCAACGATCGTAAATCCGTCTACTGCACCGCAATGCAGTACGCCACCAAACACGACCTGAGATTTATGCTGGACAAATACGCGAGTTCAAAATGGACGCCGGACAGGAAAACCATAGCGAAGAGTTTCAGTTGTTCGCGAAATTCGCATTTTTTACACAAGTAAATAAATAAAATAGCCGATCGAATAGAAAAACGTTTTTTAATCGTGGAAATCGTTTTTTACAGGATATTTTCGGGATACGGAATACGATCAGAAGACTTGATCGACGTTTGGGAATCGATTTTGGACGATCCCGTGTACGGACCGAAAGCGTTCAACTACATAAGAAACAACTGGGAAACGCTTTACGAACAGTGAGTTCGAAATCGGTGCCGTAGAAACCCGATTTTGGTAATATAACAAGTCCCCAGGGCTCGGAACCGGTTATTTTTTTCGGTTTTCGTTTTTGGATCACTAACTTAACCCGTCTTAGAAATATATGTATATCTCGAATACAACAATATAGTTATTTGGCAAATAATTTTACAAAACGTTTACTTAATTATTATTATGTACAAACAGTTTTTACATTTATATATATATATACAATTCGTACTACAACTAAAACGTTGTGATTTTGGTCTTGATTTTCGAGAAACCAATTATGTGTGGAAAAAAAAAACCTGAGATTTTTTTTCAAAATCCTGTTCCGAACTCTGGTGCCTAATCGTAGATATTGTCGTTATTAATAATGGAATTTTCAACGCCAAACAGATATTCGGGCACCAACGTGGAACTGTTGAGCACCATGTTGCACGCGGCCGTCCGCGGTCTGAACAACTTGTCCGACCTGGAAGTGCTGCAGACGTTCTACGAGAAATATTTCGGAAACGCGGTGGACGGCAAAAACCCCACGTTGGCGGAAGTGTTGCGCTTCGAGGAGGAAATACTGAGGCAGAAAATCACGTGGCGGGAAAAATACGAGACGGTCATATCCGTTTGGATGGCGCCGAAAGCGGCTAAACTGAAAACGCACCACTACGTCAAACAACCACCTGCTGTTGCTGAACCCGAACACGTGGACGAGAAGACGCGCGTCCCGAAGGATTTGGTGGAAATCAAACCGGCCCCGCCGTCGGACGAGACCGTAGAGATTATTAAACCCGCCCCTCAATTGGACGAAGAGGGGAAACAGAGCGAACCGGCGGCGGACGAAGCGAAACAGAGCGTAGCTGCTCCGGCGGCGGACGAAGCGAAACAACAGAACGACATAGCTGCTGCTCCTCCTCCGACGACGGACGAAGAGAAACGACAGAACGATATAGCTGCTACTGCTGCTCCTCCGACGACGACAGACGAAGCGAAACAGAGTAAACCCGCAGAAAGTGCGACCCCAAAAGGAGACGTGGTGAGTCCTTCTACGGCCGACACAGCAGCAGGTGAAAAAGTGTCGAACGTCGAACAGCG
>JAIPRM010000669.1:0-10619 GCA_025469315.1 Stegophylla sp. TES_Ste_2020 | reverse complement strand
ATCAAACCGGCCCCGCCGTCGGACGAGACCGTAGAGATTATTAAACCCGCCCCTCAATTGGACGAAGAGGGGAAACAGAGCGAACCGGCGGCGGACGAAGCGAAACAGAGCGTAGCTGCTCCGGCGGTGGACGGAGCGAAACAGAGCGTAGCTGCTCCGGCGGCGGACGAAGCGAAACAACAGAACGATATAGCTGCTACTGCTGCTCCTCCGACGACGGACGAAGCGAAACGACAGAACGATATTATAGCTGCTTCTCCGACGACGACAGACGAAGCGAAACAGAGTAAACCCGCAGAAAGTGCGACCCCAAAAGGAGACGTGGTGAGTCCTTCTACGGCCGACACAGCAGCAGGTGAAAAAGTGTCGAACGTCGAACAGCGAGCAGTCGATGCGCCCGCAGCGTCCGCCACCGCGACCGAAGAAAAATCGCCGGACGCGGTGGAAAAACCCGCAGAGTCTGACAACGCCGAACAAGGTATATGAAAGTATAACGACAAAAAAAAAAAAAAAAAAAAAAAATACAAAAA
This sequence comes from Stegophylla sp. TES_Ste_2020, assembly GCA_025469315.1. Taxonomy (NCBI): domain Eukaryota; kingdom Metazoa; phylum Arthropoda; class Insecta; order Hemiptera; family Aphididae; genus Stegophylla; species Stegophylla sp. TES_Ste_2020. Next base: position 10,089 of record JAIPRM010000669.1, on the reverse strand, counting down.
AAATTTACATTAAAAATCGTCACGAGTAAATTAATTAATCTCATTACAAGGGAATATAGGATATAAATATTGTAACTACTAATGTTTATTAAATATTATCAACTAGTAACTTGTTATCTTCTGGGGCTAATTCAAATCGAAATAAAAAATTATGTCATAAGTCGTGTAAGTTAACGTTCGAGCGGTGTGTACTATAATATTATTATAATGTACTCTATAATCGTGTTGTGTATTCGAATTAATCATAAAAAGAGTATATGCGCGTGCGTCTGTGTCCACGACGTGTCTACTCGTTAAACATATAAGTAATACTCATTAACCATTAACAAGTGTGTACGAACTCTCAATAAAAACGGGTCGTAAATAAATATTATTGTTTAATGTCCTTGTCAGGGCTCGGCCTAATAGCGTTACTACTACTGCAGTTTCTACAACTACTGGTCTCTTCTTGCATGTGATGCGGCCTGTGATAGTGTGGTTTCCACGATTTCATTGGACGTAGAAAATCCAGATGGTCGTACTCGTTCTCTGTAAAATAAAGCGCAATAATTATTATTGAAGCCATGAATTTAATGTAGTAAAAAGAAATCATTCAAAAAAATTTAAAATTTAAAATGTCAAAAAAATGCGGTACATAATGCACTTCAAAACGTTTTTAAATTCCCCTGAAAATCACGATTTTTAAAATTCAAATAATTCTCATCTGATTGGTAAGTAAAACGTGTATCTTAATTTTAAAATTTGTATATTTATATTTGTAATTAATATAAAATGTACCTATTTAATAAAAGAAATTTGTTTGAAAATAATTATAAAAATAAATTGATTAAGTTTGAATTTTGATTTCAAAGTTAAGCGACACTGTAATTATGCTTGTCTGAAACATTTTTTTTTTTTTTTAGTTTTTGTAAGAATTTTATTTTTAGAAAAATAAAATAAATTATAATATATTTATTTGTGGGTATCTAATAACTAATTCTCTAATCGCATAATTTTATCGGAATCCTGATCAAATCAAACGCTGTATTTACACCCTTATACAGCTCATGTAAAATAAAAAAATATGTGTGAAAAGATGTGAATTTACTGAATTTGACAAAACAAAATACCGAAAAATGAACAAAAAAAAAAAAAAATTTGTAAATAGGCAAAAAAAATTAACTAAAACATTAAAAACACCAAAATTGCAAAATAAAAGTTTCATAATCAGCAGAAAAAAGCTAACTTTCCTACATATTCACAGACCCAGTAATAATCATTGTTTGGAAAGAAACGTTTGAAAAAGGATTTTGTTCATTTTATTGTTCCTCGAGTTCTCAAAAAAAAAAAAAAAACCGTGTATTTTTGTCCATATTCCTTACTTGAGAAATGAAACGAATTCATTTCCTTGTTCCGTAGAAGAAACATTTTCTGTTATTCGACTTTTATTTTTAATTACATATATCGTAACTAATTCAAAAGTGAAAATATGTTAAAAATGTGAATTTATTTTTATAAATTTATAAAAAAAAAAAAAATAAATAAAAAGTAGATCTAGTCAAAAGTAACATCACAACGAAAATTCAAAGAAATATAAATGAAAATGTTTAATAATTTCGAACGGCATACGGCGTAAATAAAATCTCGATTAGTCGAATCAAATTCCGTTTCTTTGCGAAAACCTCGATTACTCGAAAGAAAACTATAACTATTTTTTCTTATTATCTTTATTCTTTATTATTATTATTTAACGATAACTCTTACATTCAGTGCTTCTAATTTAGGACGTCCGCAGGGGGAAGAGCAGTCGCTTCTTTTGGATTTTTTTTTTTTTTTTTTTGTCAATTATCATAGTCATTGTGTAATATAAACTATCACAAAACGAAAATGAAAAAAATGTAATTCACATTTTCGTGACTTTTACTAAACTCGATTATAACATGAAATAATAGGACCACCAACCAAATAATATCAATTATTATGCTTATATATACTTTATTGATAGAAAAAAAAAAATCAAATGTTCAAATAACACATAAAATGGTTTGTGGTAGGTATACATAATATTCTGATTTCTAAACTTTTAAAGTTTTGATCAACATTGTTAATTGTAATTATGTTCCTAGCTAATAGAGATATGTTTTGTTTTTTTGTTATTTTAGGTTATAAAGCACTGTTACCTAACCTATGGGCCGCGACCCAAAATTGGGTCGCCAAATATTTTTAATGTTGTCGCTGCTCGTTGTAACAAAAAAGGAATATAATAAGGAGAAAATATCTAAAAAATAATAGAAATAAAAATGATTCAATATACCTATAAAAATTAATAACAATAAATTTAAAATATTTGTAACGAAAATTTGTTGTTTTTTTGTGCAATACTGCAATCGATTTTGCTAGTTTTTTACTACTACAACATACGTACCCTAGTTATAGCCTAATGACAATATGAAATTTATTTAAATTATTTATTATTTCATTTAAACCAATTAATAACCTCTAACCGGAAAATTGTTTTTAAAAATTCAGTTATTTACTTTACTATATTATATTATACTGATTAGTTATGGTTATCTACCAGAGTATATATTTTGATTAATGTTGTAAATATTACAAAACAAATTAAACTAATAAAATTGTATTAGAATAGTTTAACAGCCTAGACGACTTCAGTGTAAATACTTATGGATACGTCATTCATTAGCTGTAACATATTTATGCATTATACTGAAATATATAAAATTATTGTTTCAAAATTATTTCTCTTTGCCATTTTTATATATTTTTCCAAATTTAACTCTATTCACTTTTGTCTTTGGCCATATTTTTCTCAGGCCATTTTGGTACACGAATATTTTTACATCTGGCTACTACTTTTGTGGGTACATGAACATATTTTCTTTCGTGGCCATTTTTGACACAAATAAGATAAAAATTACATTTTTCTTTTTTTTTTTTTTTTACTTTCTGTTTGTATTTTTTTTTGTTACAATATTACAAAAAATTATTGAAAAACAGTTTTTTAGTTTATTTAATTGAGATGTTTTTTTCTCGATATTAAATCTATTGAATTTGGATAAGAGTAATTATTTTTATTTGGCCACCTTTTTTTTTTTTAATATTTTTATAACATACTATGTGCCACTATTCTATAAAATATTTCATTGCCCTGAATATTTTTAGATTTTTAGTTGTCACCACTTCACAGACCTATTAAAAATCATGAAATCGCCCTTAAATATTTCCTAAACAAAATAATGCTTTCAATCCCCTTGAACATCAATTAAATCTGATTAAAAAGTTATCGATTATTTGAGTTTGTAAAAAAAATATCATGTTACAAAAATTAAATATTTTTTTAAGTGTAGTCACATTTATGCGGACTTCGTTCAAACTTGAATTATATTAATTGACGAACTGATGTTAAGATTGTGTATTATTTATTCCAGCATCGGTAGGTATAATGATTAGATTTAAGAACTTTGAAAGAAATTATTCGTTTCTAATCACATACGTATAAAAGCATTGATTTACACCAATAACATATGTACCAGAGAACTTTTCCCCTTCCTATAAATGTGTGATTTTTTCACAATGCGTAATTCACTAAAACAAATTTTACCAAATTTAAAATTTAAAGTTAACATTAACATTTTAATTTATTAAAAAAAAAAAAAAAAATTTGATAACGTGAAAATAAACGGTTTTGTCAAAATTCAAACTTTAAACGCGTGTAACAAATTATTCATTAAATGTCATATTTTATGAAACTTAGAACATAGATGAAAGAAACATGTGACGAATTGTTCGGTAAAGAAAAAAATTAACCAGATTTGTGAAAATGTTATCAAGTTTTTATACGGCTATTGCTAAAAAATGAGTGAATGTGCGAATTTAAATTTTCTACCAAATTTAAGCACCATTATTTTGCAGTTAAGAAAAAATAACCACAACCGGTTGAGTTAGGTTAGGTTAGGTTCGTGGAAATTTAGTTTATGGCGTATTTTACCATTTTCATTTAAGTGTTCAGTAGTTTTTATTTATTTATTTTTTTTTTTAAAGGGCCGGAAAAGCTACTGAACACGCCAAAAATGTATAAAAAGAAATATGAGATTTTCTCGTATTTATAGATGGCTTTGAAAGAAGTGATTTGATATATTATCATCGAATCACCTCGCCACTTCCCCCCTCCGCCACCGATTATAAGCGCTAAGCGTCAAAACCGACTTTTTTGCTGAACTCCGAATAGAATGAAAAAAACACATCAGCTACGAATGTAATTATTGTCACTGTATTGTATTACTACACGTACCTTCTGGTTCTGCGGTACCTCCTTCGATTTCTAAATAAACATTTTCGGACGTTTCGTAGCCGTCGTTGTCGCGGCTGATCGAAGAATCATCGCAAATCCTGTCTTTCGTGCAGTAGAACCTCGGCGGCGAATCCGAATTAATCACGCTGTTGTTCGGGTACTTGCCGAGGTTAATCATCGAGATCCCGGGGGGGTTCTCTTTCGAGCCGGCAGGGTTTTGTAGTTTGGAATTGTTTTCGTTTGCTTCGTTAGATATATTAGAAAACAAAAAACCGTTATTGTATTATATCGATTATTTCATTAGCGTAACAATATCATTTTAAAGACGTGCACACTGACTGCTACACGTTGTGTCGTGTCGGGAAAGTCCTGTCAAGCGCGAGCAGTTAATTAGAAAATATTTCAAGTCAAAAATACAAAACGCGCAAGACCACATGTTATCGGACGTAAAATTTTTAAGAAATTCGAATGAACGTAAAGATTTTCTAATGGAATCAGTAACGTACGGGGAAAAAATAAATCCGGAAAGATAGAGTGGTGTGTCTGACGTAAAGCATAATAATTATGTGGTGTTCAGTGTTCACTTGTCGAGAGAAAATTTAGAGTTGGCCAATCTCTAAATTCATTAAATCACGAAAACCATTCGAATGGGGGTCGTCTACTCTCCGTAAACGTGCCTATATGTGACTTAAGCTAAGAGAAAACCTTAGACACAATTTCACCCTTGGACAAAATATTATCTGTGTGCTAGAGGGTGTGACCGATCCTACATAATTAAAAAAAAATAAAAAAAAAACGAAATTAATACATTTTTTCACGTATTTAAAACAAAAATAGGTCATCATCGAGGGAATTCGACTCAGTACTAATCCTTTGTTTATTGGTCCAAAAGTATAAAAACAAAAAAAATATGGAGTGTTTTGTTTCTGGTGTTTAACGTGTATAATAGTAAAACACACACATTTGTAATTTCAGAACAAGGAAAACCAATAGTAATTTTAAATTATGTTTATTTTTTGAATTTCGACCATAACCTTTTTTTGGCTCGAGTGCATTTCGACCAATTTTTTTTGGTCAAACTTTTTTTTTTAACCAGAGTGAAATTCAACTAAAAAATAAGTGCAAATCAACCTTATCCGTCCCAAATCAATGCAAGTGCCGAGAATTAACGTACATTTCCCCCCCCCCCCGACGTTGTAGTGACCCATCTACCGGCCACGGTGTATACGGTATTATAATAAAAACACAACGAACATTAAGAAATTATTAAAAATCTTTAATAAAGCGTTTTACGCGAGCATTTAAACTTAAAAAATGATTATTGATTGCATTGTAAGAATTAAGTAATTTTATTTTCCAGTAAAACGGTGATAAATTTTACACAAGAACGAGTCATTACGGTGAAGATTCCCCCCCCCCCGATAATCGGTATACGATCGTTGGAGTAATTTCGTCCTCCTCGAAGTGTGTAATGAGGATATAATAATTAAGGACTGTAACAAAAACATCTCATTATTCGGTTTTCGTACCGTTCGAACGTTATTATCTCAGTCTAGTGAACACACTCATTTGTTATTACAAACATAAAACAACTTACTTTGAACGTTCGGATGAGAATTGTTGCAGTTGCAATTGTAAATGCAGCACATAGTCACCGTGACTATTGTTATCGCTATGCATAACATGGTCAAAAGGCCCGGAAGTTTTGAAGTCTCACCTCTCGGGTCCAGATCCGTGAACTGCTCCAAGCTTTTGTTGTTACCTAAAATGTTTCAATATACCAATATTATTAGTCACGTATCGTCATTATAATGATACGTAGTAGACCAAGTGATACAAACGACGTGTATTTCATTGGAAATGAATACGTTTACTATAGATCAATTAGCATCGTATTTAGGGGAGGGGCAAGATTGTCCATCTCTCGATGGAACACTTTGGGGGTGGTAAATTTTTATGAACTTTTTATTTTATGTATATAACCAACTTTATAATTAGGTGAAAGAAAATTTTTCTTGTGCATTTAACGCTCAGTACTCTCTCGTTTAACATGTGGTGGTCAAGCGCAGTGTTTCTCAACCTGGGGGTCACGACCCCCTTAGTGGTCGCTAGTTAATCATTCAGGGTGGCCAACATTTAATGAATACAAAATTAATCCATCGTAAAATCAAATGAAAAAAATATGCTCATTGTATCATAAATCGTACCATTTATTATTATATCATTGTCAAATGAGGAACAATTGAAACTTCAGGTTGGTTAAAAATTATAATGAGTAGGTATCCTAACTCAGCTGAAGTTTAGATACGATAAAAACCTCTAGTCGATTTTCAATTAATTATTCATGTGAAATAACAGTTTCTCCTCTGACTAGCAAAGAAATTAAATGGGAAAACTGACAGGAAATTTCATTAACAATTTCTATTAAACTAATGATTGACGACAAAATCATTTCAGTTCAACAACGAGTTTATCAACAGTTTATCTCTAAGGACGACTATGATGTTATATAATAGTTATGACAAAGTTTTCTATAGTTAATAAAACTGCAAAATATTCCTTTAAAATCATATTTATTATTTAATACTATTGCAGTTCTATAATGTACATAATCTGTACTTAAATGTAAAAATTATATTCAGGAGTCTAATCTAACCTAACCTAATTTGGGGGTCGACACAGTAAAAAGGTTGAGAAACACTGGTCTAGCGATACTGTTGCAGTATTGCATTATCTAAAGAAGCTTACACAATACACAATCAATTGACCGATACACGCGCGTCTCCGTTACGTCACTAAGCTAAAGATAATAAAAAATCAAAATGTAATGTTCGTTCCTTTCGATTTTATACAGGGTGATTTTTTTAAGCATTGCTTAAAACATGCTAAAGTTGAGATCTTAAATTCTGAACCAAGTGAAGAAGCAATATTTTATGGTGATGTTATATTTTTTGTTTTTCTGTGAACTCTTTTTTTTTTTTTATATTATGGATCTACTTATCCAAAAACCTCGATCAGCTACTTTTTGAAACCGAATTTGCCTTTAGTTGATACTTAATTGGTCATTTTTTTTGCATTTCTCAGATCATCAATTTTCATTTTTAGATTTTGAGCGATAGCTAGGAATGTATTGGTTTTACAAATCTGTGTGTGTTTTTTTTTTCTTTTTCCTATGTACGGAAGTACGATTTCGGGTAGAGATACTGGTCCATAATTTTCGATCAATAACTCTATAGATCGAAAATGCTGTCAAGATGGTACTTTTAAGAGGTCATTTTTCCAAATTCTCAATACTTTCTCTAAGCGCAAGCCTAGACTACCAAAAAATTGACGAAAAACGACATAACCAAATTTTCGTAAATTAGATTTTTTTATTTTTAACATAAATTCTAAAATAATGGAACTAGAAAATTGAAACTTTTACCAACTACTAACTACTAGTCACGCGCACACCACATGAAATTTTCAAAAACATTTGATCAATTTTGAGATAAGTAAGTCATTTTGAAAATTTCAGAAATTTCTCATTTTTAATTCATAAAACTTTAATGTATGGATATAAAGAACTGAAAATTTAATGCAAACATATTATTCATATATATTTTTAACGGTACTGAAAAAATCTCGAAAATCGTTAGTCAAGTTTTTGTTTTTTGAATGTTTAAACGATATTTTGATAGAAATCATTTGTTTTACTTAAAATTACACACTTCAACGTATATAAAAAAAAATTATTGGTTAGATATTATTAACTAGTAACGTACTTGAAAGCCCAGAATCAGAAATGCATCCTGTTTCTGGATCACAATTCATTGGATGAGAGTTTTGATGACGAACTGAAAAATACAAACAAAATGAGAAAAAAAATGTTAGTGAAGTGTCTGAAATTTTTTTTCATATTTTTAAAATTTTGCTGCGCAAAAATTTTTCTTACATTATTGTCTATCTATGTTTAAATTTTCATAAAGTTCGGATCAAAAAATTATGGTTTCCTAGTCTTTTTTGTCAAATTTTGGGTAGTTTTTTCCAAAAAAAAAAAAGAAAAAAAAATTGAAAAATTGAGAAATTCAAAAAATGACCTCTCTAAAGTCTAAAGTACCAACTAGAGGCAAATCCGGTTTTCTGATCGATACTTTTGGACAAAAAAAAATAGACTTCATTGTAAAAACACTTCGTTCAGAATCTAAAATTAATGAAACAAAGGGAAATAAATGTTTTAAAAGGTTACAAACTGAGTGCGATAGTATGTGTAACTCTAACCACTCCAATAATTATTGATTTTCTTTGGTAATTTTTAAAATTGTTTTATGCCTATTGTTTTTTTTTTTTTTTTTTCTACAATTATATAATTTGATAACGTATTGATAATATAATGTATGATAATGTATCCTTGTTTTAGATAAAAAGTGTAAAATTCTGAACAAAACGAAAAATAGCTAAAATTATAACTTTTATTAAGTATCTTAAATTTTTATAAACACATTCATTATTATTATAATATATAAAATATATATAGGTATGGCAAAATTAAATATTTAATACTCATAAAATATTATGAACATATTTTTAATTCACATAAATCTACACATTAATTATTATTGTATACGAGCTGTTCGAAAAAAAAAAAAACTAAACCAGTGTCGGTAGTGCGGAATATCGTGCCCAATCATTTTGGATATAAGTGTTCAAATTTAGCGACGTTGAAAAAAATAAAGATTCGAGCGCGTGCTCAATCGTATTTTACCGGTCTGATCGGGACACGATATTTGGTTTAAGTATTTTTATATAATAAATTGGCACAAACGGGATACTTGAAATTATTCTAATGTGTCCGTTTACCTATTACTAGGGCTAGGTACTTATAGGAGTTAGCATGTTTTTCAAAAATCATTCAAAACATAGCTAATAAGTAACATAGAAATACGTTTCATAACACTAGGAGTTTGATGCAGTTCTCTTTAATTTGCATAGTTCGGTTACGTTTGACATTTAAGTGCATATTTCACCTATTTTTCAATATTTAATTTGAGTATTCTTGGTATTGGAAAATTTCTCCCCGTTTAACTGAAGAGATTGAATATTATTTGATATTTTTATTCGTTTAAATGTAAGCTAAAAAGAGAATAAAGATTGAAGAAAAAAAAAAGAAATTTCATAAATAACAGAAGAAGTATAATTATTATTAATAATACATATTAAAATATATATTATACAATGCAATTTTTAAATATTTTGAGTTTTTACAGCAAAAATTTATGTTTTACAACAGATTGTTTTAGCATATTTGGCACATTTTTAGAGCGTAAATGCATGCATATTTCAAGTTTTTCTTAGAGCATAAGTCCCCCTCCTAACCCTACGGCTATTACTCTCTTAGCAGACTCGGTCTGTCAAAAAGTATTTATGTGCGATGGTTTCGGTTCACCGACCCTCGTTGTACGACGACGTGATTTCACTCGCACCCCTTCGAGCGCGAACCTCCACCACCAGTGCATCGGGCCCTGGTATCCAAACGTCATTTGTCCCACGAAACTGTCACCGACCCGACACGCGATGACGACGTTTCCACCCCCCCGTCCCTACGAGTTTGACAACCTCACCGCACCACGTAATATTATTATCATTATTATCATTATTATTATTATTATTATCGTGTCACCGTTGCCGACGACGAGACTTCATCCGGCGGCGGCTCACATGCGACCCTGTTACTCAGCTCCGTCTATTGTTGGCTTTCATTTCACCAATGGCCATCATATCATATATATATACATATATATGATATATTTCTATTATTT
>JAIPRM010000668.1:0-49960 GCA_025469315.1 Stegophylla sp. TES_Ste_2020 | reverse complement strand
AATTGAGAAATTCAAAAAATGACCTCTTTAAAGTACAATCTAGAGGCAAATTCGGTTTCAAAAAGTTATTGATCGAAACTTTTGGACAAGTATTTCTATAAGAAAAGTTGTACACAGAAAAAAAAAATAAAAAAAAAAAAAATAAATAAACATCATTGTAAAAACACTAGCTTCTTCACTTCGCTCAGAATCTAATAATGTTGGAAGAAAACTCTTTGGAAGCCGATTTAGTATTTATTTATTCAAATTACGGAATATTAAAAACAGCTATAAAAAGCTTAGAAAAGAAATGTCTTCCATTAACCGATTCCATTAAAATTGTTGGAAATATTGAAAATAAGCTCAAAGAAATATCTTGTACAAAAGGCGTTGAAATATACAATAAATTCAAAAATGTTATTGAAAAAAAATGACGGATTTCGGGAGTTATCAAATATATCCAAAATTATAACTGGAGAAAATACTTCAATAAATAATATTCCAGAAGACCTTTCAAGCAGTGACTTAGTATACTTTAAGTATGCCCCGATATTCTTCAACGGATGTAGAACGGAGTTTTTCTCGATTCAAGAATATATTTGCTGAAAATCGACGTGCTTTTTTATTTGAAAATCTATCCAAGTCTTTAGTAGTTAACTGTAACTCTCCAGGTAACTTTAAAAATATTATAAACATCCGCTTGATTTTTTTAAATTGATTTTCGTTCATGACTTTTTGTTTAGATGAGTGAATGTTTAAAATGCAATTCAATTTCAATACAACATACAGTTTTTTTTCAATATTAATTATTTAATGAATTATATACATTTTCAAACTAAATAAATTTAATAAATAATAAACATTTTTTTTGTTTGCATATTTTTAGTGCATATTTGAATGATAACCATCGCATAAATGCATGCATATTTCGTACGTTTTTAGTGCATATAATTCCGGGCTCTAATAATAAGTACCAGTTTTCAAGAATTAAACTTAGACGTTGAATTAAAAATTATTTTGTTGCATACAACATTTACAAAAAACGAAAATTGATTTTCTTATAATCACATACACCTAATTAACACTCCATAAATAATTTCAAATTACAATGAAATACAAACATCATAATAAAATTAAATAAAGTGGCTTTAATTATCGTAAATTGACATTTATGCACTACCATAACATAATTAGTACTAATGTTTGTCGTAGCTAATTCGGTGAGTCACGGTTAAAAAAAAAGTGCAAAATATTTAATTTACCGGGTAAGTTTCTAGTTTGGTACCGTCACAATTTAATACTGTCACCTTTACCTTTACGCCACAAAAATATCGTTGGAAACGATTGAAATAATAGGTAGGTATTTAATATAATAACTGAAAATATCAAATTTTCGAAATAAAATAGGTAATTAAAAAACTATTGGTGTACGTGGATTTTAATTCACACCATCGTATTCAGCGTTGAAAAATACATAAGATGGTGATAAAACATTACCAACTTTTTTAGTATACTTACATGAACTAGAAATATTTCAAAATATTTGTCCGTACTTTCTCTGATTTTTGTTTTCAATCAAGCCCTTGTAAAATGGTAGATTCTTTGTCCGTAAGAAATTTTCTTACACAAAAATATATGCAATGAAATTCTCTACCTAGACACTAAGTTTCAAAAAATTCGGTTTTCCAATTTTCTTTTTTGTACGTTAAAGTGTGTAATTTTAGGTAAAACTATCGAATTCCGTCAAAATTTTAACTTCAAACAGTTAATAGAGAAAAAAATTTTACTTACAATTTTCGAGATTTTTTCGAGTCAATTAGACATATATGAATATGTGAGTAAGACCATATGAAATTTTCAAGTCTTAATATTAAGAATCAAAACTTTAATTACATAAAAATTAACAAAAACGAAAAATTTTTCTAAATGCTGTACTTAACTCAATATTGATCAAATCTTTTTGATTAATTGATTGCAAAAAGTATGTCAAGGCATATATGTTTCATTTGAGTCATATATCATTAAAGTATTATTTTTTCTCAAATTTTTATTTTATTTATAGGAAATATATGGCAATATGAAATTTATAAGTTTCTCTAAATTGAGAGGGCTATTTTAATTTTAGAGTTGTAAATTTGAGAGTTGTCTGTTGTAAATTTGAGTTGTCTGTTGTAAATTTGAGCTCATAAAATCAAAAATTATAGACAAAAAACGTTAAAAAACTAAAAATATCCTGAATTATTCATTCACCCTTGGGAGGGAGGGTACAGCAAAATATTTATAGCAAATTATTTATATTTTAAAAATATTTTTTCTGAATTTTTGTAAAACGATAGTAAGATGAAAATAGACTTCAGTTTGAAAAAATTTGGAAAAAATCCAGCATTTTACGTGTCCGCAAAATAAACGTCATTTCGGGTGACACTAATTACGGTAGTATAATAATGATTATTAAATTTAATTAATTTAATTTTCCAACTGAATCTTTTATTTTTATTTTTTTAATTAAAAGAAAACATTAATTAATGAACAGAGAACTTCCTCATAAAGCAAAGTAAAAAAAAAAACCCATCTGAATCATCTTCTTTCAACCATTCCAATTTCAACGACTTTCAACAACTGACATACTGGAAACTGAAGACAAAGATGACATTGTAATCAGCAACTGCGACAAGTGTAGTTGGCGTTGAAGACGACGACTCGACAACGGTTTCGGACAATCACAGACTCTGACAAGCGTAGTCGGGTAGTGGACCAGAGGAGTGGGACTCTTTTCACCCAAAAATGACGTTTCTCTTTTTGACCAGGTCTCTTTTTGCCCAAATATTTTAAAATCGTTTTCGCTTTTCGCCCAAGAATATTATAATAACCTCTTTGGCCCGTACGCTATTATAACGGAGACTTTTGGAAGCACTTGATTCAAATTTTTCATTTTTTAAAATTAGGTCTATAAAATCATTTAATATTACCCCGAGAGCACCACAAGAAGATGGTTTTTAATGCTCTTAAAAAATTGTGTTTGTGAATGTATCATGCATGTATTTATCAAATTTAAGTACTATGATAGCCAATAGGTGTTAGATACTTCGATAGTTAGATATGTGTTATATTGAAAATTATTTGTATTTATACTTATAATAAAAGCTGTAAGTTGACAATTTTAGATATTAGGAATTTGAATAGGCATTAGGTGTACATTATATTATAATTAAATAATTAAATTTCAATATACCTACTATATATTTATATAATACATATAATCAATTCTGAAGTTATCGTTAAATAATTTTATAAAACTTATAATTTAAAGTGAGTGCTTCCCAAAGTCTTGGTCATTTAAACGTGGAAAAAAGGGGTTATAATATTTTTTGAAAAAAAAGGGAAAACGATTTTTTAAATGTATGGGCGAAAAGAGAATGGTTATTTGTAGGCGAAAGGGGTCTTACTTGACTAAACGCCTATACCGACAACCGTGCCACCAAGGGAAGCTCGGACAATGAAGCGAACCATCACCGCTACAGCATTTCCACTGACTATGGCAAGACACTTAGTGTAGTCGGGCGGCGATCTCACATCGAGTATCCTATGACCGTCAAATAGCTTCTTTAAACGGAGAAGCCTCTTCTAGAGGCCATGTCCGGCAAAACCGCCATCATTAAAACAGCCTTTCTTAAAGCTATCCACGCCGTATGTTTGGATGAACTGTATAGCCAGCGGCCGGACATCGAAACCCGACGACCACCACCACTGGAAAAGGAGGCAAAGCCACCGGCCATCCAGCGGACAGATCTCAATAAGTAGTGCCACAATACACGACAACCACTACCGGCAAAGGAGGTAAAGCACGGGGAAGAAAAGGCACAACTCGGGGATCGGACGCGGCTAAGACGCTTGAACCAAGGGACCCAAGGACGCACCACACGCTTCTTTCCTGAGACACTAACCCCCCCCCCAAGGTCACATAATTAAGTTGAATGAACCCTCTCAGATCGATTAACCGTGATTCGCCACTTAATTAAATCAGCGCTCGCGGCCGGTCGATCTCTAGCCTATTGATCGTGACTCCGAGTGTTGAATTTATCCATTTATGTAAGCCATAAGGTAAGGCTAATCCGGTACCATCGTCCGCTCAACGCTTAATTAAGTCACGAGAGTGGTGTCGATCCCTCGGCTCCATTAGATAGATGTATATTGACTAATTTATGTACAATACAGACAAATAATAGTAATAATACTTAACTACTTGTGTTATTATTCACAAAGTCCCACATTGTCCAGCGGTCACTGTATCAAATTAAACATTTTACTAGATAAAAAATAAAAAAAAACAATGCAATTCCAAAATACTATATTTAATTCAAGAGTAGTCACTTTTTTTTTTTGAAAATTGTTGCTGATTTGTTTTGCACTATTTTTGATTATAAGTTAAATTTTCAAGTTTTTTTATCCGATTAGTTTTGGAGTTATTACTAAATTATTAAAATTGATTTCTTGAAAATATCGATTACAGCATATTATGTATTTTTTACTACATTTTTTGGCAGTTTTTCTTTGATTTTGGAAAAAGTATTGAGAATTTGAAAAAATTAATTTTTAAAGTATCACTAAGAGCCAATATCTAGTATAAAAAGTTGCTGTAAGAAACTTTTGGACAAGTATTTCTATATGAAAAAAATATTTCCATAAATAGAAAAAGGAAAAAAATAAAAGCTTTGTATAAACACTTGCTTCTTTGTTCCGTTTGCAATCTAAAATTAAAATCACCAGTAGGAAAGTGAATGATTGCCCTCAACTCCCGTCTCTCCTTCGCCATAAAAACGTGCTAGTTGCACTAGTTGCACCAAGTTTGACCGGAGATTTTTCGCAATTTGATCTAGGTGGTGAAAAGTTAGGTACTTTAAAAGAGTTTATAATAGAATTATACTGTGGTATAATATTTGACACATAAATCCGAATAAATGTTTTTAAAATTTTCATATCTATATTTATCATAAACAACATTGTCATCATCAATTATTATTATAAATGTTATACTATAGGTGTATATCGCATATTATATATATGTGAGTGTGTAAGTGTGTTGAGTATGTTCTGTGACAGTATGTTACCGTGTCTCACTGTGATTGTTCCTCTGGCTTACACTGAAAATGTGTGTTCGACTTGTATATTACATATAATATAATATGGTATATCGTATGCAGTTTTATTTTACATCCATACATGTTCAACATAATATTATTAAACTTCTATATTAAATTAAGAAATAATTAATACGACTCGGTTTTTATAGGAACAATATGGGCTTCTTAATTTCAGTGCTCGAAATCATCCTTTACCAAAACGCTTAAGATTATGACACAGAAGAGGAAAAAAAAGAGAGAATGTAAAGCTGGAGTCAGTTTAATTGAAGGTTATTATTTATTTCATATAATTTACGAAATTAACAAAATTAATTATATTAAAATAAAAAGTTAAATGTAATATTAACACTATTAAAATTAAAATACACAAATAATAGTTATTTTTCAAAATAATTAAATAATTAATATTTATTAGTTTAATATTTTCCAAAAATTTACAGAATAATTTGGCGTTTGAGTAATGCTAACATAAGCGCAATTAAGATAAAATAAGTTGGGGGGGGGCTTTTATATTTTTTCGTTTGATTTAGCATTCCCCTCCCAAATCTTTAATTTTATGAAATTTCCAAAAAATCTTGGGGGCTGAGTAGTTTTCAGGAGCTAAGTCCTCTAGATCCCCACCAATTTGCTTCTATGAATACTAATATAGTTATTTTTTCTACTCATTGAAAAAATGAAAGGAGATGTTCATTTCATTTACACGAAGAGACTTATCGTGACTCAACATATTATAACGAATTATAATAGCTTAAAGATTTTTAATCGATGGTAAAAAAATAGCGCAGAACAATTTCGAGCCCTAAATACTTTATCTTATTTCGAAAATCTATCGTCATATAGTCTGTAAAATATTGTAATTATTACAATGCATTTGGACGAGACAGATAGCAAGAAAGAGAACAAATCCGTGTCGTAACGCGTAACAACAAAACAATAGTATAACTAATTTAACAATTAAAAATTATTCTATAATATTAATAGTAATATACATATGCATATATATATATATAATTATTATTATCATCGTTTTATATTTTTATTGTCTGCTGCCGATTAAAGTTATAGGAAAAGAGTATTCGTTAGGGCGGCGGTGTTGGTATACATTAATCAGTTATTAAAATACATAAACAAATGTGTTTAATAATTATTTAATAACATTTTTTTTTCATGCGTCTATATTTTTATTGACCAGCAGTCTTGTATTTTAGTTCAAAACGAACATTATTAACATAATATATTTCTAATAATAATAGTATTTTTTTAATACCAACAAAGCCAACACTCCCAACAATTTGTAAGATTATATAGATTTATAATAATTCATATTATATTATTATCGTTTGTTGAATACACCCTGCACAGCTGATTATCTAAATTATTAGTAATTCAATCAAAAAAATTAATAAATAATAATAATAATAAATAAATAAATAAATAATAATAATAATAATAATAAACTTATCTAATAATTATAATAGTACATATTTAAAATTACAAAATATAACAAATAGATAGCAGAGAGGAGGTGAGTTTTAGGCTGTTTGTCTATAACGTATATATTATATATATATATATGTATATATAATATATATATTACACTAGCGTTAAAATTATTTGTATTATATATTATCACAGCGGAAATAGCAAACAGCGGTGGCAACGATTTCAAACGAGTATAAAATTGTTTTTCAAATTAAAATCAAGAATGTAACATATTATTAGATTTTATTTTTTGTATTGTTAACATAATACCTATCTAATTGTGTTATTTTAAATTGTATTTAGTCACCTCCAGTGTTGCTTGCAATTATCTTTTCTCTCGACTCGTCATCACTCATCAAAATACAATAAATAAAATCTACTTTAAGTAACAACAACAGTCTTTACAACAATTCTATCGTGGTGGTTATCATCGTTATTATTATTAATATTAATATTATTGTCTTCATTTTTACTATTAATGCCATAATTATTGATAAAATTATTATTACTGCTATAACGTTTTTCACTACTAACACTACGAATTTGGAACCGACGGCCGTCTGTATTTTGAGACCATTTACGTTTTCGTCGCTTTGTCTTCCTCCACCACCAGTCTTTTTTGTTAATATTATTATTGTCGTTATTACTGTGTTTAATAAAAGTAACATTGATAACGTCCCTATTGCTACCACCGTCGTCGTTGACCATAAATGCTTGTCTTCGGTTCCGAGGACTTCGTCCGACAAAATCTGGCTGTAATTTCGCGTCGATAGCGGTAGCGGGCTGATCTGCATCGGTGCTTTCACTCGAAACATTATGAGACTGACGAGCAGACACATTACTGTCCACGTTCTTGCCTGCCGAATGATGTGCTGCTCTGGCAAAAGCGCTGTTATTGCAGCGGTGCACGTCGTAAGAACAACATAGTAATCCGTCCTAAAAACAAAAGTTGTTTTTAATTACGTATTTACAAACTGCGAAGGAAACACAAGTGCAGGTACTCGCCGACAGACGACTCGTCATTTTATTAAATCGTCACCTGGACGGGTGCTAGATGTAAAAACAAAATGAAAATCGTCTGTCGACAACGACTATTGACTATAGGGATATGATATTGTGTATACGTATATAAAACATATTAGGTATATAAAACATTTGTGTGCTGTCTAGTTATGTGCGCAACTACTGTATTTTATTTTAGTGCTAGATATTCTGTTCGTACCCCATTATTATATGAAGTGACAGTTACCACAAATGATGAAATGTGAATGTCTCTTTTTTATGATGTTTAAAATGAGTGAAAAAAAAGCAACACGAGAACGGATATGAGTGCATGCGTGAATTATATTATTATTTACGTGTCGTACAATATTGAACATATTAATATTAATAGATAATTATTGTTTAAGCACGAGTGCAACTTATGTTACTAAATGGAAGTAAAGCGCTACCAAGTAAAAAAGTGTAAATAAAAATGTATTTAATTGGGAGTGCATGCGTGGAGATGATGGTGCAACGCGCTGAAACGTTTAACTCCGTACGTTGGTAGATCGACATCAGGAAAATGATTGACGATGAACGGATCGGAAAAAAAGTCTATAAAAAGCTGATAAATATCATTATATAGTTGAATTAATAATAAATTGATGAAATACATAATAGCAGTATTGAAAGCCGAAATATATAAAGGTTATATTATTGATTAAAAAAAAGATGTGAGAGATTACCGATGTACACAACACGCGATATTGCTCACCGATTGGGCGCAGTATGGCGGCACCTGAATGGAAACACAGAAAACTAATATTAACAATACACACACACACAATTAAATTTTTTTTTTTTTAAAGAAGGAAATTATGTAATACAATTAGTTCTAACATATAAATTATATTTTAAAAAGTACTACGATTTTGTATTTAATTGTTTGACAAGTAATTCGTAAAAAACTAGTTGTATTAAAATTTCAAAAGGTTACTACTAAATAGGTAATGCAGCAAATGTAGCAAATCCGTTATTGCGCGACGCAAATTATACTACTATATAGGTAAATACATTTTGGTTATACTATAATAATATTAATTTTATGTAAATCGGTCCAACAGCATTATTAACACGCGCGCACACATTCATATTATACACACGCTATAATATACCTATTATATAATATGTATATTCATATTGCATGCACGGCAAAGATATTGAGTTACCAAAAATAATAATAAAATAAATATATATATATATATATATATATACATAAACGTTATACAATATACTATACATATAGGTACGTACATAATAATAATATAAAACAATATATTTTGAATTCCAAAAGGTAAACGTTGAGAGCATACGTAACTAATAATATATTGCAATATATTTTGTATTGTCATTGCTGTATAGTAGCATTATGTATAATATGTACATATTTGTTTACATATAATACATATAAATATATAATTTGTAATATTTATGCAGCGGCGTGTCTAGGAAGAGGCGGTCGGTTGCCTTACAAACCAAATTTGGGCCTTTCAAAATTTAAAAATTACTAATTAAAAAAATTGTATTTAAGACATTTTGGGTGTAGTATACCAGTAACAAAACAAGGTGATTACAACAGCTAGTAAATATATTGTTGATAAAATATTTGTATAATGTTATAATATATAATCAGAATTTTAGTGTCATAGCGTAGGTATAAAATTAAAGTGTTAGCAGCAGTTTATATTTTTATTTTTGTTAATTGTTTTCGATATTGCAGAATTGATTGTTATGGGTTTTTAAATAATTATTATCAATGGAATGAAACACGTAGAGAAATATCTACAATTTAAAAGTGATAATTACTTTAATTATTATATTGTTTTTAATAAGGTTTCATGGTCTCTTTAAAGTGAGCGATGGCACCTGCTCAGTGTTTTAGACCATTAACTCAACCAGGATATACATTTTGGGGTGCTTAGATAAATTTTATTTGTTCAATTTACCTATCAAAAATCTCTAACCTTATGTAATTTTTAAAAAATATAGGAGAAGGGGTGGGCCATGAATGGATTTGGGATTGCTAAGTCCCTCCCTTCCCTCCCAAGTCTCCACCATCATGATTGTCATAAATTCCTAGATACGCCACTGTATATGCTATGAACGTCTACTAAATGCTGTTTCTCATGAAAAAGGCACATCACACGGTTCTACGTCTAAACTGTATGGATTTGAAAATGAAATGCGACAATACACCTACCTACTCGTGGCCGTCATTTATAATATCGTATCGCGTGTTATATTATGCGGTACTAATGACCTACCTATATATATTTTTGCAAACCTTTTGTCATTTATTATCGAGTACGTATGAACAGAGGCAGGCGGCACGATCGAAATCGATAGAATTTATTACAGCGGCTGGGAATAATTTACACGTTTGTATGCTGTTTTTTCCATTACCTTGCAATCGCATGACGTGCACATATCCACCGGATCTTCCCAGCGGGCTCCGGACTGGTATGGTCGCCCCGCATAAAAACACGGTTTGCTGCTGCTGTTGTTGCGATCGTCTTCATCACCGCCGCCGTGGCCGTTGCTGTAACCGGCATCCGGTAGTTGATGTTGCTGCTGATGATGCGTACACAGATGAGTGGTTGTTACCGCGGTCGTGGTCGCGGTCACGGATAAGGCCAAAGAGGAAATTTTCGAATCGCATCTCGGCGCGCAACAGTCGGCCACTGGGTTGTTGTAATCCGCAAACGTGGATGCGGTGGAGTCCGTACAACTGCCCACACCGGCGGGTAGCATCGGTGGACACTGCATCGGCCAGCAATCCACTTGACCCATCTATGCGGTAATAAAAATAATAATATTATCATTATTGTAATATTTGTGTGAATTTGAATTCAAAAAGTTTCCTGTATGATCAGACCGTATACGTTTTTTTCAGCATATTTTAAAATAATAATAGTCTTTTTTTTATAGAAGTTTGTTGTAACATTTTAAGATTAATTAATATAAAAGTTAATTAAATTTATTTCTATGTAAAATCAATAGCATCTACATTATTTATTAAAAACACAAAAAATAAACGTTAAAATCTACTAAGAAATTATGATTTTATTACGTTGTATTAAACTAAGTCTTTGTATGAACTTTAAATTATGTTACCGATAAATTATTCAGTAAATTAAAATTCCAAATTCCAAATTTAAAATATTTTGTTTTTGTTAAAATAGTATGTAACCCTGAGGGGTCGGGGATAAGAATAGACCCACAGTAACTCCTGCTTATCGTAAAAGGCGATTAAAAGGAGGTAGCGGAGGGCAGTAGTAACTGCTACTACCGACCATTGGCGAGATCTGTAGCAGATCTAACGGCAATGGAAGGATTTGACGTAGACAATTTGGACATATTTCAAACACTGGCTCGTCAACTGCGATGTGGAAGGAGAAGGATACCATCACATTAGTATTATTCCGGGTGAACAGCATGACGAGAGATGATGATAGAAATTATGAGGGAAGAGTGGAGGGAGTACGGAAGTAGAATGCTGTAAAACCAACCTAAGGGTTGAATACTAAAGAAGAAGAAAATAGTATTTAATACGGCGGAATCAAAATCGTTTTTTTTTTTTTTAGATTCTGGCAGGGAAAAGTATCCTTCTATTACCTACGATTAAGTTGTCTTTGTAATCAGATATTATTCGAGTTTCCCTCGATAAAGTTTTATAGTATACGAGCTTAAGCACAAGGTGAAATTTGATCGCGCAAACATCCATACCGTTATTATATAATTTAAATTTAAAGGATTTTACTATATTAATTATTTAGGAACATCCAGGAAGATGAACGATAAAATAAAGTTTAAATTCAATACTCCTCGTTTGAAGTTCGATCGAATAACTTAATGTGGGCTAAGTAAAATGTCATAAATTTTAAAATTTAGATTTTGCTCAACAATATTTAACGACGTGCGTTATGAATTATGAAAATAGCTGGTACATAAATTTCAATTTTTTGATTATCCATATCTCAAATCCAGAAAGTTAGAATTTTATTTATAGATAACTTTATCGTTCAACAATTGTAACGCAATAAACTTATTAGATTACAGAATTTTGAAACAATTTTAAAACTTATTAGTTATCATTCATTATGTAGATTAAAGAACTATTGTTAAAAGATGTTAACTATGAAAAAAGTGATTTATGTATAAATAAATACTTAAGTGATTAATTGAAAATAAATATTCATATTTATAAACGGTTATTTTTTGTAAATAGTATTAGTCAAATTCTTTTCATCACGCCGTTCTAAAAACATCTCTACATTCCGAAACCGTATGTTTTTAGTTCATTTTTTCTTTGATTTTTCAATTATCCACTTTAGTTTAGTATCAATCTGAGAGTATTTAATTTGTCCTTATAGGTATAATATGTCTTACCTATTTGCTATACTATAATATGGCCTATATGCAATTATTATTTGTCTTGATGGTAAAAAAGTAAGGAATTCACTGTATACAATTCTTATTTCAACAGTTTCAAAGTGAGTAGTGTGCATAGTATAAGAAAAAAAAAGGCTATAGAGAAAAAAATCACATATTTTAAATTTTCTTTTACCAAAATATTTTTCATATTAGTGTCTACTTACATTTAAATTTTTATAAAGTTTGGATAAAGAAAAAATTTAGAAAAGGTGTTTTTGTCAAATTTTGGGTAGTTTTTTCCGAATTTTGGAAAAACTTTGAGAATTTCGGAATTTTGTAAGAACCCTAGCTTTTTCGCTCCACTCAAGATATAAAATTTACGATTGTTATTCATATGTCAAAGGAAAGCTCGATTATGATTTTTGCATGAGACATATTAGAGACTGTACGTTTGTAGTCTGGATTTATTTGTCAGATAAGATTACGCAATACGCTATCTATAGGTATCATATAGTATATATAGGTATCGCTATATATAGTATCGTCTTGAACAAACAACATTTAACAAATATAATTTTAAAATAATATACTTTATAGGAAAAATCATTTTGTTCATTATTTTTGGAAACTCTCAAATTATCACTCGGGTATCGTAACCCCAGGGTGAAAACCACTGCACTAGGTACTCGAAGACGAGGGCGACCGCCCCGTCATTCCTCCCTATCCCCCCTCCCCCAGCAATACTCCCTTGACACTTACCAAGCACTCGCACGTCTGGCACTGGTATATCCACTGTTGGCCGCTACGGAACCGCACGTTCGCCAGCTCCTGGTGGGCGCACGACGCTTGCGCGTCACAGTGCGCGCAGCACGCTGATCGCACGTGATCGCTGTTGGCGCAATCGCAAATCGTTCGAGCGCAATGCAAACGTCCGGCAGTGCACGTGCAATTCGTGCACTCCTCGGGCGTCAGCCACGCGCCGTCGTCCACTTCCGTGATAACGTTGTCGCCGTCCTTGTGCAAACAGCCTGTAAACGCGTTGGTTTTAAATAAATAAGAAAAAAACTATATAATTTGTCGCACACATAATGGTCACGTCATTCTACACGACACGTTTACGAAGACAATTTTTGAAAGAAAAGTTAAGGGGAGAAGAAGCAGAGGAAAACCGAAAACCTGATTTTTTTAATGATACGATAAACATAGACTCCTAAGTAGACCGTAAAAAAACTGCGTATGACATAAGGGGTTAGGCTACAACAACTTAGTGCTTAAAAACTGATGACGTACGTGATGGGTAAGTTTCTTGAGTCGTCGGCAAACATGGTTTACGCCCAGTTCATCGGCAAAAAAGTAAAGTAAAGCAAAAATAAGTAAAAGTTAGACAAGAAAGCCGGACATACTTTACACTACGGGTATTCTTCGCATTTCAGGTCAGATAATCTTGGTGGGTGTATAGAATTTAAAAAAAAAAAACGATAAATAATTTCTTCAATTATACGTTTCTGAACGAAGGAAGTTAATTATATGAAGAACAATAATTGTTGTCATTATCAACACATCCATCTAGAGTATTTGATCCGAAGAGCGAAGAATACCCGTGGTGTGAAGTATGTCCGGCTTTCTTGTCTATACTTTACTTTACTTATCTTTTTTTTATATAATAAATAAAGAAAGGGGAAAAAAAATTTAATGAAAAAAAATTTAAAAAAAAATCCCCAAATTCTTTTTCACATTTTCAAAATTTTCTCGCCCCAAAATATATTTTATACTTAAAAAAATGATGGTTTCCGAGACTCTTTTGTCAAATTTTGGGTTGTTTGTCTCTCCCCCCCCCAAAAAAAAATTGAGAAATTTGAAAAATGACCTTTCTAAAATACCAACTAAGAGTAAATCCAGTTTTAAAAAGTTGCTTATGGAGACTTTTGGACAAGTATTTCCATACGAAAAAAGTGTTCAGAGAAAAAAAATAAAATAAAATTAAAAAAATAAACATTATTGTAAAAACACTAGCTTTGTTCAGAATCTAAAATTACAGTTTTAATGCCGTAAAATTAAGTACGATCGAAGATGTCAAAAGATTTGGAATGATTTTCGGCCTACCGGCTTTTATTATTTTCCTCTATCGAAACCGATAACAAAATATGTAGCATATATGAATGGATAAACAATAACTAAACTAAAATATTTTAGTTCTAGAATTAGTTTTAAAACCCGGTATCGCAAAATAATATTATTGCATAAGTGGGAAAAGATTATTTTTAAGAGTTTTTATAAGTATTTTTCTAAATTTATACAATAATACTAGTACTTTTCAATTTAATTAAATATTATAAATTGCTCTTAAATGCATCAGCTTTTACTGTTTAGCCACAAAAGTAAAATTATAGTAATACGTGACAAATTACAACATTTTCAAAAACAGTTTTTTAACCAAAATAAAACAACGCATAAAATTATTTTGGGTCAGAACACATAATTTTTTACTTAAATTTATAATCGGTTCCAAGCCATGCCGAAAATGATAGAATTTAACGAAATAGTAATAAATGAGATTTAAAGCCAGCAGTAATGCTTCGAGTTGGATGTTTCAATTCATGAGAGCAAAAATTCAAAATCAAACTTAAGGTTAAAGTCGAAAAAGATAAAAAACGATTAACAAATATAAAAAAAGCGCATTTATTTTAATCTTATAAAAATGTCTTTTGAAATTAATTTTTGATCAAAATAAAGACTAAATATTACTCTAATAGGTAAACTCTAATAAGGGGTAAACGCATATTACTCGATATTTTATTATAAACAGAAAACGGTAAAGGATGAACAATCTTAAAGAATTTAAAAAAAAATTATTTTAAAATTAGATACTTTAACCTATAATAAATTACTTAGAAAATGTCCTAAAAATATTATTAAATTAATTAAATATTATTTAAATTTTTAACGAAACAATGTTTTTAAATAAATTTTAAAAAGAAGTTTAATTAAAAACGATCAATATGTAAATTATGTAATGAACTTGCTGACAGATTACTGCACATCTAATATGATCGAGAAAATGTAATTTTAAGTTTGTATCTTTCATAATATGGTAACAACGTGGCATAAATTTAATTTTCATAAAGACGAAAATCAGTTAAAGCGTTAAAAAATATATAAATACGTTAATTATTTCTGAGCTTGGAATTAATTCGTAACTTGTATAAATAATTGTATTTATATTAATTTAACGATTCAAAGAAAAATGGTAGTGCACTGGGAAATCACCGCCAACAGGGGAAGGCTCGTCCGGTGATAACCGGATGGATTAGTTGGCATATTTTGTGTGCTAACGATTAACGATTACTATACAAAATGAATAATAATACACTCACTTGATTTACATCTCGAAGACTCGTTGCTGCCGGCTCTGTCTGTTGGACACTTACACTCGTACGACCCTACCGTATTCACGCACGTGGCCGACGGATGACACGTGTGGTTGTTCGTCGCACATTCATCGATATCTGCAAACACACAATACAAATATTATCATAAGTAAATCCTCCCAAGTGTAGTGCGAATATCACAGCCATATTTAGGCGAAGTCCCGGGCCTTTTTTTTTTTTTGATGATAAGCAAGGTTTGATTCTCATAGGACTTAAAGGCAACACTATTGGTATTATCATTTGCTCAAGACTAGGTAATATCGTTAACATAAAATGCATAAAAAATGGAAATAGGTATGTATTTAGGATTTTTATTGTTCTACTATTAGTACATTCATCATAAAAATATATATATATTATATATATATAAATCATTTATGTAATTTTTTTAGTTACTACACATCAACGAATATTTTGACAAAAAATGAGTTGTAGTAGTAGTATAGTAATGACTAATGACTAATGAGTAATATTGGATGTTTCGTTTAATTTTTGCTGATTCGTGGACAAATTATATGATTTATTAGTTTAAATAACTAGAGTTTGTCATAGCATGCAAAAAATGGCATATAAACGGTAAAATAAGTACTTAACAGAAAAATTTATATAGAATAAGTATAATTATACACATTCGAATTTTATATGTTATATCGTAGCCTCGTGCATTGGATTTATTTAGCATTCTGCTAAATGTTACAGTGAATAATAAAAGTATGCAAAACTATAGTTCCCGGGCGCAGAACGTGAGTTATTCATTTGATTTATAAAAAATGTTGTTGTATTAATCTTTATAATTAATATAGTGATTAGTATTAAGTATTTTTGTAAGAATAAAGTGTCCAATTTAGTGTTCAATCAAATTAATATCTAATTTACGCAAATGGATATCATACATAGACTTGTGTATTACTGAGAGAGGATGTACATGCACCTCCGGCTCCTTTAACACTTTTAGCTGTGAACTTATTCATAAAATGATTACCTAATTCGTCACCTTAAATAAGGTGAGTATTTAATGTATTTAAAGATAAATATATAAAAAACTTTTAAAAACTCAAATATATTTTATTAAAACAAAATTCAAACTTTCATCAGTGGAAGAATACATTCTTATTATATACTATTATATATCTAATATGACGATAAAATAAATTAAAAATAGGCACAATATATCAAATGGATCACCGAATGATACTCATGATGGATTTTCAGCATATTAATATTGATAAACTGCAAAATCTTTTAATTATACCATTAATTATTCGAATAAAGTTTTTATTTTTCTATTTGTTCTTTTAACCGTATAACACTTATACTTAGTTTGTAAAATAATTTTTAAGACCATTATTACATGATTGTACAAAGCGCTTATTTAACTAATAAATTAATAATTATTTATTTTTCACAAGTTAAATATCATGTACGTTCAACAATTTTGAATTAATAATCATTTGTATATCAAAAACATACCCAGGTAACAAATTGAAATATGAATTTATTTTGAGATATCCTTTAGATGGTAATTTCGTGCTTTGTTTGGTGATTATAGTGGTAGTTTGATAAAGAATCCAACAGGAATGATCAGGACGGACTTTTTCATTTATTTTGAAATGGGCACCTAAAGTAATAAAACGATTTGGCCGATTTGGGTCTACTTAGTTGTGTGAAACCCCTGAACTAAGATCTGGCGTTCACCTATGAACGAATATTTATAGGATATTGAGGTAAAGTATTAAATATTAAAATAGGAAATCCGGGTATTGTGTTATAATGTCCACGCACTATACAGAATATCCAAAATTTTGTGAAATGTATGATTGTAAGAATGACCATTTTAATGCCTCAGTTTTTCTACATAAACTGGTGCCCAGTCAAAGTGTTCCCTGTCCAGATTCAAGTGAGAAAAGTAAATACCTATAGTATACACTTACATCGAATGGTATTCATATGTAACAAGTACTTACACCCACGTATTTAACAAATATGCATGCAGTTTGGTGCACGTATGCGAAGAGTTTAATGAAAATTATTAAAATAACTTTAATTTAATAATAAATAATACTATTTTATTCGTGTCAAATCACCTTTAAAAAGTAATAATATAAATTCTCCAATAGTATGTATCTAATAATGATTTAATGAAAAATAGATTTATAGATTTAAAAACTATTATATATACTCGTATTAATTGTTAACCAGGCGTGGATCAAGGATTTAAATTTGGGGGGGGACTATTAGACAAAATAGATAAAATACAAATCAAATTTATACAATTTTTACAAACCTTAAGCAGTTTTAGTGTGCACCTGTAAGTAATTGATTTATGAGGTGTCTATTTTGAATTTTTTTTTATATTTATCAAAGTACCCTGCAGTAAGAAGATGTCTAGTATAATAATCAAGATTTTCTATATTTTATCAAATATGACGATCTACTTTTCCTAAATAGATTTGAGCATTGTGTACAATGTAAATCAGACAATGTAAACTTTTCGCTGGGTGCTTAGATCTCGAAAATCAGACAATGAAATACAATGTCCGGCTTTCTACTTTTCCTTACTTTGCTATAATATTATGTTTGATATGAGTATATTTTATTAATTTTACGCGCTCACCTTGGCACGTGGTACCCAGCATGGGGGACCAAGTGGTTTCCAACACGTTCAAGTCGTCGGTAGTGGCCACGGTTGTCGATGCAGTGATGCCGGTCGCCGCCGGGACGGGGTGCATGATCACGTTCTGGTAACCGGGGCTGCACGCGCAGTAATACCAACCCGCCATGTTGACGCACCGGGACGATGGGCCCAGGCATCCGTGAGCTCCGGTCGCGCACTCGTCCACGTCCAGCTCGCAGGCCGGTCCTTCGAACGCGGTCGGGCACGAGCACACGTCCGGTCGCGTGCAAACGCCACCGTTCAGACACTTCTGTTGGCAAACGGCTGTGAAATAACGAATATTATCCTCGATCATTAATCGATAATTATTGGTGTTCCTTACCACGTATCAGTTAAATATACGCTTAGGAGTTGGCTTAGGAGATACACCCCCCCCCCAATCCTTGACCCCTTGTCCGGATCATGTTTTATGTTGTCCTTTTACGATTTAAGATTCTGGTAGGGAATTCGGATAGAATAGTAGATACTGTGCAGAGTTAATTTTTTTAAATACTTAATAGTTTTTTTTTTTTTAAAAAATCAAGGAACAACAATCTACAGCTTCAGTAAAATTACCGTTTTATTGAATCGATTTTAGTTATGTGGTTATAATTCCGAAACAATTAATACTAGAAAATTGAAATTTTCTCTTATTATCAATTATAATGAAATATGAAGGCTAAAAAAACTTTCCAAAAAAATTTGAATACTTTTTGGAATAATGTAGCATTTTAGAAATGTCTTATTTTCAGTATGGTTTTTCCAAATAAAATGTTTAACTCTAGGAACTGTTAGCTTTAAACTGAATACAACTTCACTTATATATAAGTTAATTTTTTTATTTAACACCACAAAAACAAATTTCAAAAATCATTTAAAATTTGAATTGAACTGGTTACTTTCATATTAAATATATAAATTTTTTTTAGTCAAATACTCATTAAACTTATAATTCTTAATCTAGAAGAAAAATGATTTTCTCAAAAAAATATACGTCATACTTTTCTATCCATAGTACGAATATTCATAAATGTTGGCTCATTGAAAATTTTTTTCCTACCGTTTAAAGTTAGAATGACTGTTAATTCAAAAAACGGCAAACTTTTTTTCGTTTTTTTATTTTTTTTAGTATCATATTCATATTTTATTGTGTTTAGAATAAAAGATTGTATACAAGCGTACTCATATATAAGTAAATTTTAAATTTAATTTAAATTTCCTAACGTGGCCAAATTGATCATTCTTAAGAATAATGAAATCAATATTATTGTTTTATTAAATTATTTAATATACCCAAAATGACGATTATTTTTTTGTATGCTTTGCCCAAAATCAATTTATCAGTTTATTGTTTCTTTGAAAATCAACACACACGCCAAAAGTATCCCGTCCAAAGAGTGAAGAGTACCCGTGGTTATATCCAGATATTTATCATCGGTTATGATTAGGTAAAGTTGAACGTAAGTTTTATTTAATCCTTTTGTAAAACATAAATTTAGTTTTCCTATTATTTTATAGCTAACAATAGAATTAATTTTAATAATTTAGCGATAAATTCAAAACAATAATCTTAAAAACTAAACAAATTGTACTGTTTACTATTTATTAGGTATCTTATCAAATACCTTAAATTAATCAGACTAATGTACTTGGGTTACCTATATTGGATGTAAAAATTTGGGACACTAAGATTTTTTTTTTGTTTGAAATTTGTTTCCGGAATCCAAATGATCGTAAAGCCTCTTTAAAAATTTCAAATTTAAACCAAACGACATTAGACATGTTTTATTTGCTATAAGCCCTCCCATCTTATTTGAAAAACCTTGCGTACAACACTGGCACGTACAACATAATATCGTGAACACACATCGTCGTTAGGATCGCGTGGGAATTCAAAATCACCGGGTTCCCTGACTACTACGTGTCATGTTGTTTCGCGTACTAAAATATTGTCCGTTCTATACTCGTGAACCGCAGTAACGGTGCCCTTCCAAATCGAAAAATACGTTTTATGCTATTTACGAGGGTCGAGACGGCTGTATAATGTATATAGTGAGTTAGCTTTCGGAGCGGATCCGACGGGTCCTCCCTTCTGCCATTTAATGACTCATAAACGCAACGTCGTTAGGGGGTGTTCGGTTATTTGAAATATCGTAATGAAGTAGACACGAATTTGTTTCAGCGGTTTTTTGTTTTATAGAACACGATTATTCCGGGTTCATTTAATTTTCGAGTTAATGAATATACACCTAAACTATTCCATGTGATATTAATTGTTAAATTATGTCACGAAATTGTTCAATACGACTCAAATAGGCATAATTATTATTATTAGTTGACAAACATTCTATGACGTGGCCAGTTTTAGTCGCTTAAAAATCAATAGCAAATTACTGAAAACATTAAATCGGTACTTTTACGATAACTAAATCGTCTAAATCATAAATGATCGAAATTGATACCACTGTTTTTAGGTTTCTTACGGATAAAAACTAGAAATTCGTCAAATTTGAATTTATTTGTACCGTAAAACAGGTAAAATGTTAGCTAAAAAACATTTTCTTATCAATAGATTTCATGGAATCAGATCCTTCAACCATTTGATGTTTTATTAAAAATGAGATTTTCATTATTTTCATAAGTTTACGGTAAAATTTCTAATCATGCTCAACAGTGGCGTATTTACAATTAACTTCTGTAGGGTTATGACCAAAAAAGAATAAGGAAATTATAAATTATAATTAACTATGTGTACTTCCATTATATGTTAACTAACATTTACGCAAAGTCTTCCGAATAATTTTTAAAGGATTTTTAATTGAAATTTAATAAAAGTTGAAAATAAATTCGTTTTCTTTACATAAATATAAAAAATAATGCACCTATCTAATCTTTCAATCTTTATAAAACTTGAAATAAAGGAAATGAATATGCGGTGAACAAAAATAGTTAAAACAGATTTTTAATTTTATTTAAAAAAAAAAGAAATATTTTTAAAGTACTATACATCCTTAAAATGTCACGTTTTTTTTTTTTTATTTTGACAAGACTGTATACATCTAGTATTGATAAATTGGTGAAATGTTTAAGTTATCTATTAGCACGGTAGCACCATTATTTTTGTAGTCACAATTAAATTATAAAAACCGATTTCATGAAAATCTAGTTTATGGCATAATTCTGACTCAAATGTTTGGTGGTTTCCCCTCATGCTTCAAAAAGTTGTTGAGAACTTTGAAAAATAACCTACTTAAAGTAGAAAAAAGATAAAAAGAATTGTTTATTGTGATGCTGAATGTAACTTTTGGACAGGTTTTTTAACTAAAAATAGTGTTTACATAATATATGGATTTTTGGAAGATGATATATCACCTGAATTATCCCCTCCCCTACTTCGTAATAATTACATCATTGATTCCAAGAATTCAATAATTTTTCATCCATTTTCTTTGTTTGTTTTATTGATTTTAGCTACAATTACATTGTTTTCCATACCCTCCCACTACTATATATATACCATCCTCTTGTGTAAGTCGAATGTTACAATATATTATTACTATTGTTATGTACTCGATTTTGTTTGACACAATTTAGCTGGAATGACGTCATGTTATTATGAAAGTACCTACAAATTTGAATTGAGTTACTCGAATTTTCTTAAAAATAATAACCAAATTGAGTTAAAAGTTACTCGTACCCTGGGATGACCATATTTTTGAAATTATAAAACATGACCCTAAAAAAGTCAGTCTTGATATATCGATATTTCAAAAATATCCTTGCATTTTAAATTATGCAATTTTAAATATTCGGGTACAGAAACTTTATGTTTTATGAACAAACCACATGTAATTTTGAAAATTGAGCAACACAATTTAATTTAATACAGTTGGATGCATATATCATAAGCATGCGCGTGAAGAACAGGGGTGATGGTTCCGTTTCACTTTAACATTTTTTCGGATCAATAAATATGTATCTATTTTAAAGAAATGGATGGGAGACTTTAAAATTCCTTATTGTAAATAAAAAAATTTTTGTGATACCCAATACATATATGATATTGTGATGAAAATAAGTTTACTGTTTATGCATATGGTCAAATGAGATATTTATTTGATCTATATTATATATAAGTTTCTTTTAAATATTAAAAATCTAAATATTTCTAATTTGATACATTTTTCTTAAGTAAACATATTACTCACTCGGTGAAATTTAATTAATATTTCTTGATTTTAATAATATTTTATAATGTTGGATTTTACTTCAAAATTTTGAAAATATGTAAGTACCGAAGTCAATGTTTCATCTATGCATAGTACTATTCGAAAAATTTGAAGCTCGTAATAGAAAAAATATTGAAACTTATCAAAATAAATCTCATTTATTAGATAGAAATCTGAGATAAACGTATTATAACAATATTAGAATAATTGAAATTTATGATCTTCAAAATACTCTAGAAATAATTTCTTAGATTTAAAAAACAAGAATAAAGGCTTCTTATTGGAAATTTTTTAGGATGACAAGACTAAAAAACTAATTAATTCTATGTAAAACAATTTGTAAATAACACTATCGTAACCACCCTAGTGAAAATATTACATTATATAAACTATGTAATCAAATTATCATCTGTATCACTGTACACTCTTTTTTTTTTTTTATATAGGTTTGTAATTGGGTTATATTGCCCGTTTAAAATAAAATAAATAAATAAATATATTTATTTAACATTTATGTAAAACTGTGACTTATTTTCGACAAAAAGAAATACAGAAACAAAATTTATGTAAATGTAAACTTTTACTTTAATAAAATAATCAAGTTAGCCTAAAATTATAACCATATTTAAGAAGTAAAAAAAATGCTATGAATATATTTAGTGAGTTATTATTGAACTTGAATATATATATATATATATTTATATGTAGATACTTGTTTAATAAGTTAAAGTAGAAGTTATCAAAAAAATTGATCTTTTATAACTTAACTTTTAAATTTTTTTCAGTCCAGTTTTTCGTGGATATAACTTAATGTTGTATAGAGAACTAGGGGTACTATACTCACGTCTACATGTATAGCCGTCTCCTTCGTAACCTTCTGCACATTTGCAAGTGTAACTGCCTGGCGAATTGGTGCAAGTGGCGTGTACATGGCACGGAGACTCTTCCTCGGTACACTCGTCGATGTCGGCGCATTCAAAGCTGTTCAGACGCGCGAACCCGGGGTTACACCGACACGAATACGATCCCGGCGTATTCACGCAAACCGTGGTGTTAGCGTCGCAATGATGACCGTTCGGGCCGCCAATATTCAGGCATTCGTCGATATCTGGTAATTATTCGATCGGTACAAATATAATACACATATTATAGAAAACGTGTATACAGGTTGTCCTTGGATTTTACTTATTTTACTGGAAGTGACGTTAAATGCGTGGCCGAAGTAAACATTTTATTCCAGTCATTCAAAATGGTGTCCAGGAGATACGTACACTGTGTGTACGGTTTATTATATTATAGTCTATTGTTCTCAAGTCTGCCGACCGGTAGCATGCACACTATGCGGAACGCATAGGATGGTGAATAATTTTGAGAGCATCACATTTTTTATGTTAATACAATAATTGTTTTATAGAAATTTTCGTTCTATAATGTGTTGCAAAAAGAACTTGAATCATTGATAATATCAACAAATGATAGTGACTTAACGACATCATTGAATCGATAGGATATTATCGATGACTTCGCAAGAAGTAATTCGGGGAAAAAAATACATTTAGATAACATCGCGAACTGATTATTCTCAATATTCTTTATTATTTAGATATTTATTTATTGTAGAGGTGTTTTAGATTATGAACGAAGTGAAGAAACTAGTGTTTTTACAATAATGTTTGTTTTTATTATTATTATTTTTTTTCTGTCAACACTTTTTCTTATAGAAATACTTGTCCAAAAGTCTCGATAAGCAATCTTTTTGAAACCGGATGTGGAAAATTTTACAAAAAAGACTCAGATATCATTATTTTTTGATCCAAACTTTATGAAAATTTAAATATAGATAAATAATAATATGAGAAACATTTTGACCAGAAAAAATTTTGAAAATTTTGGTAATTTTTCTAACACTTTTCTTCATTAATTTTTTTTTTCTTCTTTATTTATTAGATAAAATAAAGTAAAGTAAAGTAATGTACAGTATAGTAAGGTGAAGTAAAGTAAAGTAAAGCAAAGATAAGTAAAGTATAGACAAGAAAGCCGGACATACTTTGCACCACGGGTATTCTTCGCTCTTCGGGTCAGACACTCTTCTGATGATCTATCTTGGTGGGTGTGGTGAAAATGACGACTATTATTATTCTTTATATTATTGACTTCGTTCAGAATTATATTATTGAAGAAATAATTTATCGTTTCTTTAAAAGTCTACATATCCACCAAAAATATCTGACCTGGGGAGCGAAAATACCCGTGGTGCAAAGTATGTCTGGTTTTCTTCTCTATACTTTACTTATCTTTGCTTTACTTTATTTTACTTTACTTACCATTGCTTTACTTTACGTTACTTTATTTGTCATTGTTTTACTTTACTTTACCTTACGTTACTTTACTTCTTTCTTTTATATGGTTAAGGCAGCCAATTCAGAATAAATAAGATTGGAAAATCATTAAATATTTCCTACTATGTAATATAAATTTTTATTAGATCTATTTACACGAATAGGGACAAATGAACGCTGTCATTTAGGCACAAGCACATTTGATTGCCAAATTTAAAATTAATATAAATATGACGAGATATAGCACATAAATACAAACTGTATTTACCGTTAATAATAAATATTACTTTGTATAAATATATATAGTATGTGTTTCAAGAAGATTTAACAAATCTAATAACTTCTGTTGAGTTAATTTTTTTTTTTTTTTGTAATAAATACTAAGTTTCCTGTAAATTTCAATAATATTTTCGAAAATTGTAGATATTGATAAGAGAATTTTAAAAATCGTCGAAAGGTATGATCAAAGAAGAAAATTAATATTTTTGAGATTGCCCAAAATATTTCTGTTATTGTTTGAGTTTTTAATATTTATATTTTTTTAATTGGTACCTATCTATTATAATAATTGGATTTCAATTTATATTCTACATTTTTTTTAAATGTTAACATTTATATAGCTTACACCTTTTAATGGGTTTTTAATTTAAATGTATATTATATGTTATATTTTTGATTTGGCGTCCAATTATTCTCGCGCCCAAACGGCCGTATTCATTTGTTATTGATCTACAAGATGTCTACTAACTGATGAAAATGTCTTTATTGTGTCCATATTTCACTTTATTTTAGGTCTAGTGATGAAAGTGTCTGTTATTTTATGTCTAATAATGCAAATGGTCGTTTGTGTTTTAAAACAAAACTAAGGTATACAAAAAAAATAAAAACAATTACTTCCTACCATAATAGGTATAATATTCCATATAAGTATATAACATAGTACATATATTTGGGTGGAAATAACTGATTTTGTACATTTTATTATAAAAATAAAATCGTTATTATAATTATTATTCATACACCACAATACACATAAGCATAATAACACCAAAACCGTTTTCCTGATCATATAGCTTTAATCTGTAGCTAGATAAACGTTAATTGCTCAATTAGTTTTATATTCATTGTAGGTAATCCATTTATTTTATTTACAATTAGAAAAAAAAATGCTAAATAAAACCATAGAAATCAATTTGTTGTATGTATTATTACACTAAGTACTTAATTGTTATTTTTATTGAATGGGCACAATATAATGAATACTAAATATTTAAACCTTATAATAATGGATATTTAAAAATTGAACATGGATATTAAATTATACGGGCTTTACACACAATGTACGTAATGGCAGTGGAATGTTCATCCCGGAACCCTTTAAATTAGTATAATCCAGGCAGGACGCTCTGTATACTAAATATTTACTACGCTCATGCTCGCATTTATATTTAATTATTTTTTTTTTTCGAAAAATCAAATACAAATAATTTACAAGCAAAATTATTAATACGGTTAGTAGTTACCATCACACTGCAAACCGGTGCCAGCGTAGCCAACAGCGCACGCACACTTGTGTGTGGTTTTTAGATTGATACAAGTAGCATTCGGATGACACGAGTCACGTCCACCTCGTGCACAATAATCGACGCCTGCATAAGCGTTTACACACAAACACGCACACATACACGTAATAGATTATTATTAGGTATATTTGAATATTATAGTAATGAAAGACAAAGGTATAATAATTATTGTAATGGAATATTTTATACGCGAATCTACTTGTAAAAAGGACAAAAATCTAGTAGAGTTCTCGCAGAGAAATTGAGACCGGAAATAGTAATAAATGCATAGTATATAAAATCCCTATCATTCGAAACTATATCCAAATAGCTAACAGTTTAAAATTGAATTATCAGTGTATTTTACCGGATTTCAAAGAATAATAATTAAAGTTTTTGATAAAATGAGTTTAAAGTTTGTATGTCAAAAAAATAATTCTCTAATAAGCACAGAGCGCACAAACACTTTTCGACTTTCATTATAAAAATATTCAAGAAATTGAAATCGATCATTTAGATCCTGACACTGAAAACGGATTATAATATTAAACACTAGAATCGAGTCCTTTTTCCAAGTAGGTAAATACACATATAATAATATATAGTAGTTAATCTATGTCATTTTTCTTTCACTCGCCGTCAATTTCATTCACTGAGTATAAAATTAACTCTTTTTATTTACTACTTTCCTATTCTGCGTTATTGCTATAGTAGTAATATTTTCAAATAAGTTAAGTAATTACTTCTCAAATACATAGCCAACTTTTAAAAGCATCAGATCGACTGGAAAACTCTAAATAATCACCCTGTCTTTACTTAAATTATATTTGTTATGATAAAAGCCACACACAAAAAATATTGTAACTATTATTAGGTACGAACTTTTTGTAATAACATGCGTAATTACATAGTTCTATAATGTCTGTAATCGTAATGTAATAATTATAAGCAAAAATACAAACTGTAACTTTAAGTACACACTGACATGAAAAAAAAAAATATAATGTGTTGTTAATTTTTATGTATGAATATCGTTAAATATTAATGATATGAATATGTATTTAAGTAACAGTACTATTACCGTCGAAACCTTTTTTAAACAAATATGTGTTGTTATCAAATAGTGAATTGTATGTATATAAATAAATATTTATTGATTGAATGATATGAATTGAACAAATAAGGGGTTAATACAATGCCTAACATACTTAAATCGAGTCGTCAACCGGGTAGCTAGGTGGCGAGTATAAGAGCTGGCAATATTTATTCACAATACTCCAATCAATTGAAATTGTTGAAACGGTCAACACGTGTAAAGCCTTGGCCACACATGTTTAAAAATATGCGTAATTTAAAGGGTAGGTTCCCTAACTAAATAAGTATCTTATTTCTTTTTAACCCACGTGTTCAAGGTTGACTAGAAAGAAAAACAATCTATTGTAAGTAGAAAATCGTACGAACCGTGAACCATTAACATGTCAACGTAACCCTTAAACAAAACGATCAAAATCCCTCTAGGAGGTTACGTAACGTTGAAACGTTATATTTAAAAATAATGTGAACTGTATATTTCTCTGTATATGGGCTCAAGAATATATAATACGAATAAAGGATACAATAGAACGTAAATACAATATCGCTAAGCCTGACGACGGCAAACAGCATAAAGTAGATATTTGTTGAAAAAAAAAACATTGCGATGCGTTATTGAATCGAATTGAAGTTGTGTATAATATGTTCTGTGGGTACATATATTACAATGTTTTAAACCGTAATTGTATTAGAGATTCATGACGTTGAAACTGGCATTCAAACAGCAATAATAATAAATAAACTACACATATATAAACATTTTTTGCCTCTAGATTACAGGGTCCAATTTAAATTTACTAGCACGGCACGTTGTTCGAACGGCACAAATGTGTTTTGTTTTGCCTATACGAGCGAACGACGAAGGCGTAAGTTTTAAAATCATCTTCTTGGGAATTACTCACAACGCCGTAATTTTGATTTAGACTACTATTCAAGATTAAACGATAGCATTGATTCAATTTTTGCAACAGTATAGATATTATATTATGATTAAATCGAGGTTGATTTTTTTTTATTATTATTATTTTCTGTACCTGGACAAAATTTACAACACTGGTCGGGAACGGAAAACTGTTCTGACACATCACATTCCAACGCCGGACACTGCGTTTGTTCGTCTATTTTGTCGCACTTGACGACTCCGTTGAGGCAAATGCACGGCAGACAGGGCTCCAAATTGATGGTGTCGCCGTGTTCAAACACGATGTCGCCCTTGGTTCTGCACGGTTCTGCGCAAAATATAATCACACGAGTATAGTAATAACAACTGTAATAATCCGTTTACGCGTGTATTGAATTTCGCATTGACATACTTTGGCACGTCTCGCAACACTCGCCAGATTTCCGAATGGGAAACTTGCAATCGATTGGCGGACATCTGACCGGTGAACATTCCACTTGGCCACGCTGCGAACACGAAATTTCAATGTCAATATCTCGCGTAAGCGCTATTGATTTGTTTCTACGCGTCTTCCGATACTCACCAAACACGTACAAGTCTCGCACTCATACTGCCACACCGAACCGTCCGGTCTCATCACCGTGTTGTTGTTTCGCTCGTCGATCTGCACGCACGGTTTGCGACACTCGCAAGTTTCTAGTTCCGCGATTCTAGTTTCAGCCGCCTCGAGCTGTGCGCAAAACGATTTGACGACAATAATTAGCGACTTAAACGAGTTCCAAATACGTGTTATACCGGGGTCCAGGTTAAAGCGAGTGTCGCTTTAAAAAAAAGCGAGAGTCCCCCCCAAAAAACAATCAAAATTTTAGATCCCGGAAGGACGTTCTTATTATTATCACTCCATTGGAATAAAATTGAATAAAATGTCAACTTCGTAACAATTCATTGCATTCGATAATTTGATAATTTCGATGTTTGTTTGAATAAATTTTAAACGGATAAAACTAACGAAAAAGCAGAAAAATTGTGTTATGTTTGCTAAATGAAATATAAGATTTATAGAAAATTTATGTCAGTAAGGCATTCTTTGTCTATTCGATATCGAAGACGACGATACCATTCAATACGATCGATACGAATTATTTTAAATTGGAAAGGGGCGGAGTTACTCTAAAATCGAATGTAAAACGTTGGTCTAAATTTCTCCTAATCAAATCCCGATTGAACTCGACACGGTTTTAAGAGGGCACATTTCCAATCAATAGTATTACTCTACCAAACATCCAAAAATAAAATAAAATAAAAATAAAATGAAAGATGAGATTACCTACGTGCTACTAAAATGATTATTTGGTATTTTTAACTATTTTTTAATCAAACCTGAAAAATGTTAAATTTAGGTTATTTCTAATGTGTTTATTGAGAACAAGATTTATATTTTTAACAATATTGCTCCGATAAACACTTAGATAATACTCGAAAATTTCTATTAATATCATTGGTTTTGTTTTAGAGTAATTATGTAAAGTAGGACTTTTGGAAGTAAAAAAGCATGTTCTTGGTAGACAACTATGTGAATGTTCATATTTATCATATTTATGTGCTGCATTGACCACTGCAACAGTGGTAGAGTTAGAAAACAGCGTCCGTACCATTTCTCGATCACCGTGAATAATAAAATAGACGTGATACTTGTTATCGCACTATAGCATATTATTTTGTTATTTTATATTACATTTTGGGTCAAAGGTAAGTGGTAATTTTGTATGGTCTATTATTTAAATTTCCCAATGGCACATGTCAATATGAAATATTAAAATAATATCGGGATAATTTAAGAGAAGTCAGTTTTTACGGCAATTAAATACATAGAATATACAAATCAAATATGGTAAATATGTAGATAAGATTATCGTATGGAGAAATGTAGAAAGAAGATAGAAAAATGTGAATAAATTAGTAAACGTTGCTTTACTGTAGTTCATCAAACTATGACCTTATAGTTACTGAACAATGGTTATATACCACTGAATTTTTATTTGCTGTATACTTTGCCTGTATTAATATTGATTATTTGTATTAACTCGAATTATTAGACGTTAGTAAGGCGGAATCCATAACAATTTTTGCAATTTATAATACTCGATTAAATTTTGCAATTGTTATTGAGTAAATTATTTTTTTAACTCAGTTTATCAGTATTTTTTTCGTAGAAATCATAACTTGTAACCAATAATTATAGGAATAGATTTTAATAATAGTAGTAATGTTATGTGTGAAGTTTTATATGGGAATATTAATCGTCTGGTTTAAATTAAAAATAGACGCCTGAGAAAAAACATGAACTACCTGTCGTAGTACAAACTGACCGCCCGGGGGAAAAATTTAAAACAACAGACCGTACACAGTGATCTGGAACCGTTACAGTTGCGCCCTCTCAGCAGTAGTAAAGAGGAGGGGAGGGGTTCAAAAGCCTAAACACTGTACCATACTACTGTATGCATACTATATACATGATGTACGTACTTTGTTGCTCAAAAGATGTACGATTTTATTGAGGTTTTCCATCGTTTTTTGCATGGCCATGAACTGACCGCACGTCGGACACGACGTGTCCAGGCTGGGACATTGGATCCGCTGTCCGTCCACTCCTCTGATCAACCGGACGTCCTGTAAAACGCCCTGTAACGCGCCTCGTGGTCAGTATACGCATGAGCAGAGCTTTTTTCGACAAATTCTATATCATACGACGACACGACTACGTACCTTGAACACCGAATGCACTCCTCTGTTGCGCTGGCCCACGTACAGGTCTGGCGAGCCGGTGAAACTGGTGTCCGCCGGACCGGCGGCCAGTGTACGCGTGTACACCAGTCGGCAGTCGACGAACAGACGCGCCTGTATGCCGCTCAGCGTCACGGCCACCGCGTGCCACCGTCCGTCGGCCAGGGCGTACGCGAACACCTCGGTGTGAACGCGACGACTGCCCTGGGACACGTAGTGTAACCTCACCTCGTCCTTACGTCCACTTGACTCCAACTCCAAATATCTATAGATCGTCGATTTAACGATTAGTAAATGCCAACATTATGACGCGGACAATAATTATTACATTATAGACCCGAGGAGCGTTAATGACCTCCCCGTAGATGCATTTATGGCTAAAAAAGAGCACCTAATATTTCACTCAAAAAAATTAGTTAATAATGCAAAAACACAAAAAAAAAAAATTCCTCGAAACTACTACAATTTTTTATTTTTATAACTTGATACGTACTGCTTTTTATTTAATTGAAAAACAATTTCACAATTATATAGGTAATCATATCATTAAGTTTTATAGCGCTATTAATACCTGTTGATAATAGTCGACATAAATATTTAAAATGATTTAAAATGAAAAAAATTAAGATAAATACGACTGACTCGTTAATAGTTAAAAATGCGAAAAATACATTAAAATGTCGAAGAACGTTGTCCTGTGACATATAAGAAGTAAAACAAAAAAAAAAAAATGTAATAGAAATTAGCCAATTAGATTTGTAAGTTTTCCAGATACATTTGAAGCTAGAAAAAATTCGTCCCAGGCTACAAAATAATAATAATAATAAAAATTATCAACATCCGGGCGCTAAGCGTTACATTTATTATAATATGTTTTCTGATACCTGTTTGAATCGAATGAAAACGACACTATGGATCCGGTGTTCGTGCGTTCTTGCCGTACTACTGCTGCTATAGTCAACTCGTCAGCGTCTCGTAACAAATGAACAGCACGCTTATAAACGACGTCGGGGACTTTTAGCTGTCTCGATGTACCTGATTTTGTTGAAAATTACAAACCGTTGGAGCGGCCAGAAAAAAAAAAATTGTTTGTTAGCGATTTAATTTATTTGAATATTTTGAATCGAACTACAACGTGTACTATAGCGAACGTACCTTCCATGCTATACGCTGGTCTTAATCGGTTGGGAAGAAATGCATCAGGATTGGAAAATTCGTCCTCTGATATAGTCACGAGCACAACTCCCATTGTAAAATCAGTAGTGTCATTTTTGTTATCGCCACTGTAATGATGCTGATAATTATGGTATATTTGTATAGTAGCTTCGAGCAAATCCAAAACGGCTAACTGTGAATTAGCTTCGTTGTCGGCAAAATGATTAATATTATTTTGAGTGAGTGATGATACTATAACAAATAAAAAAAAAACTCAATAGTAATGATTAATTGCCCGCTGAAATAATACATAGATGGTGTGATAATATATAAATTTGAATTTATAAGTGTCAGCAAAATTATTTATGGTTTTTCTTTTATTTAATTTAAAAACTCCTTGATCTTATATCGAAATATTATTCCATCAAAAATCAACAGA
Source organism: Stegophylla sp. TES_Ste_2020 (assembly GCA_025469315.1). NCBI lineage: Eukaryota > Metazoa > Arthropoda > Insecta > Hemiptera > Aphididae > Stegophylla > Stegophylla sp. TES_Ste_2020. The sequence continues at coordinate 17,361 of JAIPRM010000668.1, read as the reverse complement.
TTAGTTTATGTGAAATAAAAATTAATTTGGAAATTCAAATATTTTATTTTGAATATGCATTTAAAGTATTCCCTGTGTTTAAAGAAAAAATCTTGGTGATTTCATATCTATAGATTAAAAACTTGTTTATAATAGCGAATATACATTGAAATGTACCGTTATGTAAATTCGTATGAAAATGTCAGTTTTAAAAGAAAAATAAGTATCAATGAATATAATGAAAAAAAAAAATGTAAATCATACTTTATTAAAATCCACGTTTGATCCAACTCCAAAATACGGCAGAAGACGCATTAATTTAAAATAAAACGTGTAAAATGACCGAATCATGTTAGTAACAATAATCCTAATTAAAAATCTAGTTCCTTAAAAATTGTGTTCACTTCACTAGAAATTTTTGTATCATCAAATCTCATAATTTATTTTCAATGAAAGTGTACAAATAATAATTCACTGATAATATAAAACAAAAATAACTTTTTATAGATACTCTGAGAAAATATGTGATTTGTATTGATTTGAATAAATTAATTTGTGCGTATTCAAGTATATACTTACGAGTATTATTTAATTTTGTAATAAAGTATTGACAAGAAAGCCCACTCTTGGTGGATGTGTAGAATTTTAAAGAAACGATAAATCATTTCTTCAATAAGATGATTCTGAATGAAGGAAATTAAATAATATAAAGAATAATAAAAGTCGTCATTTTCAACACACCCACCAAGAGTATTTGATCTAAAGAGCGAAGAATATCCATGGTGTGAAATATGTCTTTCTTGTATATATTTTACTTTACTTTACTTTTTTTTTATCTAATAAAAAAACCAAGGAAAAGAAAATTATTGAGGAAAAAAAGTGTTAGAAAAATGTCCAAAAATATTTTTTACGTTTTCAAAATTTTTTTGTGCCAAAGTTTTTCTTATATTATTGTCTATCTATGTTTAAATTTTCATAAAGTTTGGATCAAAAAATGATGGTTTGCGAGTGTCTTTTTTTGTCAAATGTTGAGTAGTTCCTACTCCCCCCCCCCCCTAAAAAAAAAAATTAAGAATTGAGAAATTAAAAAAAAATGACCTCTCTAAAGTACCAACTAGACTACTAGAGGCAAATCTGGTTTCAAAAAGTTAGTATTCGAAACTTTTGGACAAGAATTTCCATACAAAAAAGTGTTGACAGAAAAAATAATAATAAAAACAATCATTATTGTAAAAACACTAGCTTCTTCACTTCGTTCAGAATTTAAAAATAATGATAGCGATGAGGGAGGCTAGATAAAAAAAAAAATTGTATAATTATTCTTGTATGAGAATTCAATCAATCAAATAAGTATTAACTTCTTGCTTCACATAGTACATAGGTAAATAATTATTAATATATCTAATATTTGTCAACTGATCAATTTTTTGAATATGTCCGTCTATATATGAGATTTCAAAAATATATTTATATCCTATTCAACAACACTCATATAAGATAACGAGTAACGAATTCAAAATTTTAATGCACGTTAATTAGTAAACCTTTGTATGAATTAGTAGCGGGCAAAATACTTATGGATGTCTTTTGTAGGTCGATAATGAAAAAATTTTATTTCAAAATTATTTCAAATTTATAATTCGCAATTTCAAATTCATTATATGATTTTGGATTCTATACTCGTTGTTTGTGTTTTATGTAAAAACTAAAATATCATGATAATCATTTTTGATGTACATAATATTATACACGAGTATTTTATGATTAGTCATTGGTTGCTATTTGACACAATTGAAAGAGTAAACTTCGTTAACAAGGTGATGGTTGCATAATAATTAATTATGACAGTAACACGTAATATGTACAACCAATACGAGAAACATGAAACTCTGCATGTCTTTTAATATTTTTCTTCAGACTGTATTACTGAACAATTATTTTAATAATGGGTATAATGTATATAGGCAAGTGTTAAATTATAATATGGGAATTTCAATACAAATATTTGTCTCGTACAACCGAAAAAAATAACTGAAATTCTAATTGCCATTACTATAATAATATAAAGTATAATTATAGAATCAGTATTATAAACCATGGTTGCGAATACCGGAGAAAACATTTAAAATAATTCAGTAGGGGGTCTTCAGTGTTCCCTTGTATTCGCCGACGGGAAATGAATGTAAATTCAGATAAGAAAAAATGAAAAGAAACCCACTCAGCACAGAATGTGCTGAGTCTTTTGTTTCTATGCTTGATTTCCGCGTTATAAATTTTGTAAACATCAAACAACAAAGTTTCTATTGATTTCACATTGACATAGAATTATTGAAGTAAGTCTATAACGTAGATTCAGAATTCATGTAATATTATGTTATTTGTAATATCACAAAAGCTTAAATTTTATAATAACAATCGAATCGAGAGTTATGAACGTGGAAAAATGTATATTTTAACTCATATCAACTAATTTTATCAATATTCGTATTAGTAACCATGACAACGAATCTTAAGGGTGGTTGGAAGAGGTGTGTAAAAGATTCACTTTTCTACACAATGTAGAAACCTACACATAAATTGAATAAGGGTAGTTAAAAATAAAACATATTTTGCAAGGTAAATAGATATTTATCCTCGACAAATGTGAGGCAATAAATATAATAAACTTTAAGTCGAGTTCGGTAAAAATGTTAAAAAATACCTATAAGTGAACATTTGGGTAGAAGTATTTTTTTTTGTTTTGTTTTGTTTTAAGAAAATAAAAGGGATTTTACATAAACTTTATGACCACTTTTTTTGAATGGGATAATAAAATATTCATATAAAAGTATAAATATTTAAATATTTATAATCATAATTTATTTTAAATTAGACTAACATAAATCTTGTTTTTTATTTGCACTTTTATGTAACATTTATATTATGCACAAATGTATGCATAAATTATATCGAAATTATAATAAAAACATATTATACCTAATGTCAAATTTTCGTGAAATTATTTCTATAAAAAGAGATTAAAAACGCATCATTATAAAATAATAACTTATTCTTTGTATGAATCGAAATCTTAATGCTTATATTTAGAAAATTAAGTTCATTATTATTTCTTATAGTAATTGATACTTACATAATTATTAAACTTTTTTACAGTATTAAACTTTTTGACATTTCAATAAAATGAAAGTCATTAATTGGAGTACAAAAGATTAATGAAAAGTATGTTTAAATTTTTAAAATTTAAATAAATCGAACAAATATTCAGAAAAAAAGTGCCTATAACTAAAAATAAAAATAATTTTATATTTGGCCTCACAGTTAATTAAATAAACGCTCTATAAGATTCGAATATTTCAGATGGTATCGTATAGCTTTTTTATTGTTGTAAATTTTTTTTGCGGATGTTTATTAATGCAAATAAAAATTATAATTTCGATTTGAAGTTCTTATTATATAATTACATTGAAATATACGATAAGCCACATGAATAATGGATAGTCTTTAATAACATTCGTTTATGGTACTATACGAAAAATAATAACAGTTTTTGTTTTAAATTAAATAAAAGACGTATTAAAAACGAGGCACAATAATCAGTTACTGTAACTATATCTGAATATGTAGTGTATATAATATTTTCTACAAATCAACAACGGATATAAATCCGCAAAATTAATTATGGGAAACTGCAGTCAAATATAATTTAAAATATATATACACTTTTCGTGTAATTAAATAATAAAAAAATAAAAAATACACTTACAATTATTACATAGATCGAAATTCAATTGTACATATTTACAAATATATATGAGATATTAAATATTCAAATACAGTAATAATATTCGATTTAATAATTTTTAATTTATTATAAACCCATTATAAAAATGATGTCGAAATCTAAATTATTGGTTTCAGTCATATTCAAGTTGAATAAAAGTAATGTGCTATTATTAAAAAAATGTAAATAATGTGTTTCGATTTAATTGTTGTTAAATTGACACAATTTGTTTTAAAATAATGTAATGAACATAACAAAATAATAAAAAACAAAAAAGTCACCCTAAAGAGAGTTGAAGAGAAAATTTCGTTTGTATAATGGTTTAATTGATTTAAAATATTCTTATCAATTTTTTTTTTATTTTTTAAATTTTTTTTATACATTATGCGCAAAAAAAAAAATCATAAACGAAACAAACTGTTGTAAGTAGGTACAATTAGCCATTTATCGTTTCACGCGTGTGTGAGACAACTTATCTTAGCGAGACGTAGTTACTACTGGTAAACATGGAAACAAACAATAATTTTATATGGTGTATTGTATGCTTGGTTTTTTTATTTTTTTATTTTTTTCAATTGGGCGTTAAATTAAGAACTTTTGCAATCAATGCATAAATAGAGTAGGTATATTTGGTAAGTTACAAAACTATCGTAAGTTAGTAAGTTAGAAGATTTGGAAGAACACCCAGTGGTTTTCATATAACGAGCATTTTTACATTTTCAAGTAATTTATTTTCTGTGTGCATGTGTGGTTAATGCTAAAATTACCGTTTAAAAAACGTAAAAATGATTACACATCGAAGTAAGTACACACCGAAATACAAGTGAAAGACGACTGTGATTGTAATATTTTAATATTAGTTTTTATAAAATAAATATTTCATCTATCGTTGTTATTTATCAAACCCATTTTTCTGTTATAAACATTCGGGCTCTAAAAATGCAATAAAGATAAACTAAAATAATAAAACTGTTTCAAAAATCTACTTCTACGTCTTATTACATATATATCTAATTTTCTGCATTGAATATACTAGGGGTGGCAAACCTTTTAAACACTACGTGCCAAAAATTACCTTTTTTTTTTCGAGCTTGCTATGAAAAATATTATATATATTATATTATTCAATATTGTAAAAAAAATTATTATAATTTTATTGTATAATTAATGTAGTAATATAAAAAAGGTTAGTTTATGTACATAATGTTATAATAATATTACTTTGTTAATTATTTATTTCCTTTGATATGATTTTTGTTGTATATATATTTTCGCAGCTTATTCTTAATAAACGTATATAACATATTAAACGCAATATTAAATATTATTATTTTATCCACAGATAAAATTGAATAATTATTTTGATTGATAAATTTTGAGCAGTATGCTCAAAATATTTTTACCTAATGTATATAATATATTAATATTAAAATATAATTATATTATATAATAAAAATATTTTAATTTTTCGCGTACCATGGATGTGCCATCACAGGAATATACCAATATACATCTATAATATCAGTCTTGGTAACGCGCAATAATAAAATAAGTGGGTACAGGACACATTTTTTTTTTTTCAAAAAAAAAAGGATTACATTGAAATAAATAAATAATGAAAATGATCATTTGATTGTAAAAGAATACTTATATATTAATTCTGTTGAAATATTATTGTCATGGGTTGGTAATTAATGGCTAATAATATTTACTTAATAGAACGGATCCTTACAGACAAGAGATGAGAGATGATTGAGACATTCGAAAATCGATAATGAATTAAAATTGTATTAGTATTATGTTTAATTTTCCGAAATTACCCGAATTATCGCGTATTTGCATTTTATTTAAGCAAGTATAATTTAGTAAACAACAGAACAACAATTAAATTACTACCATTCATAAAATACTATCATTTTGAAATTTGTTTTGAATTATGACGAAAAAAAAAAATACATGAGACACAAGTGTTAAACCCGTAAAAAGAATAAGAATGTAAAAGTGTACCTGTCAAAAACAATTGTATTGAAATTAAAGAATCACGAAAATCTTGCATTCAGTATAGAGGCCACACGTTTTCGAAATATTTTGTTCCCTAAATATATTATACAACTTGATGACACAATATTTGTTATTTTATGCGTACACTGATTTTTTGAATAGTTTCACTTATAGTTCTCATCTATTCAATATAACTTTTCAAACATAACTTTAAATTATAATCAAATAGTCAGTTGGGTAAAAAGCCCATTGTTTATTTGATACCATTTCCATTTAATCGATTTGTTTAAGGCAGTTCATCGAATAACCGTTCGGCCTTAAATAACACATACCTATAAAATATTAATATAAATTTAAAGCGTGAGTTTGCTATGGCAGGTATATATCGTTATCCTTTAAAGCACTAAAATAATATTTATAGGGACAGGGATGTGTTAGTACTGGAAATTAGGAGATTACGCTAACACCACCGCTGTACTATAATCGTAAATAAGTGTTACACGCGGTGTGCTGATCGTTAATATAAAAATTACGAAGGATTAATAAATTATTAATTTGCGCAAATCGTATAACAGTTACTGAGGTAATTAATTTAAGTTGATAATTCAAATCGCATTAATTTAAACATCGTTTCGTAACATCGACTGTTTATATACATTTTAGTAATAAATAATAGTATTACGTTAAACGCTTCGTTATCGATTTGAATTTACTGTGATTTTTAAAAGTAAATACGGTATGTGAAACACATTAGTAAAATATTATTCCATAATACAACAAATATGACAATATTTTAATAGGTATAGTTTTAATAGTGCTGAACTTGATATGTTAAACTAACATGTAAATAATAATATATGCGTGTGTGATTGTGTATACGTTAAGTTTATTCAGCTTTTACTTTCTTACACTGTACAAAGATATTCATATCGTTCAAATATTTTACAATCACTTCTCTATGATAAATTATATTATGTATAGTCAGAATATTGTACTTTAAGTATATTTTATAGATTATTTTTAATTTTTTTTTTTCGATTTTAGGGGATTCAATACTTACTATACTAGTCAATTTTTTCAAGAACGTAACACAAAAATACTGAATTTATTCATTGCATTAGTAAGCAAAATTTTTAAAGAGGTTTTTTGTTATAGTAAATGTATTATTGAAGGCATTTACAAATAAGATTTGAGATCACCAGTTCTGCCTGCAGAGTGTGAAGGTTTTTTCAATTTTAATTTTTGTGCATATTTGTTATAATTAATAATACTAGTATGTAAGTAGTTAATGAAAAGTTAGCTTTACAATATTTTAAAGGGATTTGAAAGTTTTACATTTATTTCGTATCTACTCTAAAACGTTAAAAAAAATAATACCTAAAATTTGTTAAAATATCGAACATTGATTAGTTTATCTAAATTATTATAACGAGTATGAAAAATTATGGTTTACAATCGACAGCATAAAATATGATTATAAACTGCAATCTGTGATATTATAATCGATCACACTCAGTAAATTGTTTAAGATAGGAAATCAGAAAGATACACCAAGCAAAGAACTTAACGGCATCTGTAGAAGTTACTCTGTAAAAACTTATACGTATTATCCTACAACTATGCCCATTATTTTAATAGTATTATAATAATTTATCGGTCATCAGATATAAAATATCGTACCATTCGGTACCATCATTGTCACGTAACAACTTATACAATTTTAACTATTAATCAATTCGTCCACCCTCGTATTCTTCGAATACACCCCTTTTTATTATTTTATACTTTTTTCTTACGCCATACTTCGTCCGGGGGAAACTTTTCGTTTAAATGTACGTGGGTTATATGAACAGATGTTGTTAACAATTATTATTAAGTGCAGGTTATAAAAATAATTCTAAATATAGTATAGACACAAATCAGGGCCTTAAGTAGTGTGTACCATGACACAAAGTGTTTACTCTGTTAATATAACGCGTGCAGCAGATTTGATTATAGATGTGTGTACTTATGCGTCTAAAATCACGTAAATAATCATGCTGGGATATTATTAAACTTATAGCACTTTAATAATGTGATCTCAGATAGTGAAAGAATCAGATAAAAACTCACGGTTTCAAAAAAGACTTAAAGATTTTCGTTTGGTTTTTATAGAATTAAAGATGTCATTTTGTTTTTATTTTAATTATTGATTTAATTTGTGTGATTTTGATCGCATTAAAAATGTTGTCATAAAGCGTTTTACTAAATTATAAATAAGTTACTTATTAAATTGTCATAATTTATTAATATTTATAACATTTAATTCATGAGCTTTTGTTTTAACTTAAGATAAAAAAATAGAGCAAATTTAAGTATAAAACTTTAGTTCAAAATTATAATAAAAATAATTAAAAGTTTAGTAGTACTACTAAAATTACAAAATAAAATTATTCATCTTCGAACGTTCCAATATACCTACATAATTTTACTCAAAAATGTAACAACTCTTCTGGGATCTAATAATTGATTTACGGATTAGAAGTATAATGCATTCTCTTTTCTCTTCGGTGAAAATTAAAGATGGTTTGGTATTTAGTGATGCAATCGAAAAGTGCGTTCCTAGGAATAGCATGTAGTCCCTGATACAAATATAATTTAATAATTAGTAATCACGCACGTGCTGTATAACACCGTTGTTGTCATTAAATACAAAAGTTTATCGAACTCATGATGAGCTACGCAAATTTTTTATTAGGATTGAATAATTCGCAGTATTTATCCTATGGTGAAAAAAATCGCAGTCAATTATTTATAATATGTTTTCAAGAATTGAATGTCGTCATCAGTAGCGTTTAGACAGGTCAAAATCGCAGCATTTGTAAATATTTCTAAAACGGCGCACGGCTCATATTATGTAGGCTCTCAGCTTTTCCCACACTAATTTAAATATGACAAAGATATTACGTAATTTATGTTTTCGACACGTAAGTGATGATTTAATAAAAATAAAAAAAAATAAATCAGCCTAATGGAAATGTAATTAATATTCACCGATCGTTAATAAACGATCAATTTAAATGTAATAAAATATATGACTTGTTGTAGTCGCGTTATGATAATAGTGGAATTGTTGAAAAAAAAAATGTAAGTGAAGTTCATGTTTCGAATAATTACCAAAATCAATACACATACGTATAATTACGGTGACCTAATGTCATTTTTTCCGTTGGAACAGTACTCTCTTTTGTTGAACTGTCCTAATGCCATCGACAGCAGTAGTTTAGTAGGTACCTACATGAAATTGTACTTGCCTCTATTTTTTTTTTTTTAAATATCGTGGTTTAATTATTATTTATTTATTTTTTTGTCAAAATTTATTCGATTAATCGCTTATGTTTTATTATTCGATTTAATGTATGTTTGGTTCAATTTAATGTTATTCCTCAATGATAGAACGAAGCGTAAGTAACTAATAAATGAATCTTTTCATAATATTACTATTAAACTGATTGTTTGCGTCATATCAACTACCAATAATTAGACACGATTGTGTTAGACATAGAATATGAAGAAGGATTATTTTCCAATACGCTTCCTACGTGGCATAAAGGTTTTAAAAAAACTGTGTATCTTTAAGTATTTATTTGAATACCTAATTATGCCACATTATACACATTTTACACACATCAGAATATTGCTTAGGTACATTATTAATGAAAGTGTATTAAGTCTTAAAACGCATCAGTAAGACACATACGACATACGTCATGTTAACCTATGTTAAGAAATTATGATTTGAAAAAATAAAATCATTTTTTCTAGTAGATAGTGGTCAATAGATAATAATTTTATTATGATAGGTAGAGCATCCGCTCAAGAAAAATACTTCTATTAATATAGACAACCGGTGAGAAATATAGGTAGGAGAGTTTAAGCATTGACGAATTTCTCGAGGGTAGGGTTTTATTGACGATTTAAAAGCTTTTAAAATGTGCTTTTTACATTATTATATCTGGTCACGATATACAGTGATGTAATACATTTATGATATCCCTTGTATTATACCCTAAAACAACTCGTATGGTGGGGCCAATCATTTTCTCGGAATATAAAAATAAACATACGCGTTCAATCGGATCTCACGTGATGATTTTACTGAGTTTAATGTGGTGATGTTATTCAACTGTACAGACAGTTAAATCGAAAACGAGTCGTATGGTTAAGAGATAAACGAAACGAATTTTGGACGAATGGACGTTTGATGGACATCACACACATACTATTTTATACAGAAAGCACACACTGTTGTTATACTATACCGAAAACTCGCGTAATTAAAAATAAGAACTGTGCGCTTCATCGAAATAAAAATAGTACTTAGACAAAATTCTGGAAATCGTTAACCGCGTAATACGCGCACGCACACACATTCGCTACAACAGACGAGATTGTCTGAGCGGCGGTCGGAACAGGAAAACGAGTGTAATAAAATAAATATTGTGTGCGGCGCCATTAATCATTCGACGTACACGCGTATATTATAATACGCATATCAAGCGCACGTCGAGACATCATCGAGTCTTGCAGCCAAAATGTCTACCGCCGAACCGGGCGCGCTATACTGAAAATAGCTGTTTATCGTCCGTTGTAAACGAAAATAATATAATATCATACGTAATAATATTATAAATATTTTATTATATACACATCTTTCCACGTCTTGTCCGCGTGCCACATGTACACCCGTCGCCGTCGCATAGCACAACTGTTGGTGTATATAATAACGGCGACATGTGTACACTATATACGATACGTAATGACAATTAATGATACTTCAGACACTACCACACATGCATCGGTATATAATACGTATATTGTATATATATATACATACACACACGCACTCGTGTATCACGTTACCGAAAACGGGGAAAATTTAACGTCAAAAGCGTCAATACTATACTTTTGGGGGGTTTCACACGGTTGACCAACGTTGACAGCATAGCACGTGTCTTTAATTATTATTATTATTATTATTATTATACTGCCGCCGTCAAGTGGTGTAGAAGAAACACGGGTTGCGAGTGAGGAGGCAGGCAGGCAGACGTATGTATAGGTACTTAAAGAAAGAATAAGTTAACGTGTGTGTGTGTGTGCTCGCGCATTCATGTGCATTGAGATGTGATACGATGATGGCGCGAAGGGACACGGTAAATTAACAGCTGCAGGTCACTCGGTGACACACGATATAGTGGTGTGTGTGTGTGTGTGTGTGTGTATGGATGTGTTTTTGTGTGTTTCTATGTTCAATGTTCATATATTATAATATACGAGCACGTTATTACATTAATGATCAGTAAATGATGGCAACGGACCAAACTCGTTCACCCTTCACCAATATATTATATTATTATTAAGATGTTAAAGTAATTTTTAAAACGGTAAACGTTATTTATTTATGGAATTTATTACCCGACCACAAGGATTAAGTGTGTGATATAATTAATGTCGTTTCTATTTCGATAGTACGCGTATATGTTTACGAGTCTCTGACGTAGTTTTATAGGAGACGTCTAGTAAAAAAAAAGACATTTTTTGTTTTTTTTTTTAATTAAAAATATAAGACAGAAAAACAATATATTATACAGAACAGAGTTCAAAACATAGTCTTCTGCAGTCTTCCACGCCGATTCGTGTCACATTAAAATGTATATTATTGTGGTGGCAGACGATGCTAATATGCTATGATACATGTACCATCGCAATAATGTGTCAGCGGTTATATTATTATTCACTGCCATCGCTCGTACTCATAGTAAAAATTATATTACAGACGTAGCAGTAATAATTAGTATAAGATGGTCGTCAAGTAAAATAGAGACAAATTGACATTAAACCTTCTGCAGTACTCACTCTTTGCGTCCGACTCTCACCCAAGTAGTTCTTGGTAATTTTGCGGTAAACACGATATTGTATAGAGGAAAAATATACGAGTAGCTATATTACGTATTATCCAATTAAAGACAACCGTACTCTATACATCATTGCTCGTCTGATCACAGATTACGCAAAATTTGTATTTATAAAACATTCAATATTATTCCCTGACAATAGAACTATACGCGGTCAGTGATTCTCAATGATGATTTTTTTTTTTTTTTAATTCACATCATTCGATAAAAATAAATTGAAGAAAAAAAAGTAATAGGATGAAAAGACTACGAAAACTGCAAATGGATGAATAGAGATAACAAAACGCTTCGCAATCCGATTAACATTATTTAAGCATCTTTGTGATAAACGAATTACTATAAAACAACGGTGGTGAGAATTTAAATAGATTATTATATTATTTTAAATTTCTCTGTTGTGCATATGATTTTATTAAAAACGTATATATCTATATATAAACGTATATATCATAAAACGAAAGGAAATGACGCCTGAAGATTACCATAGACGGCTAATGCTGTCTTATAGAAATATACACCCTAATATTATTATAGTATACAATTTTATTAAATATTTTTTAGATTTTAAGTGGTGCGAAGAAGTTTGTGTTTTCACAATGATGTTTATTTTTATTAAATAAACATCATTAAATACTTATATTTATAGAAATACTTGCCCAAAAGTTTCGACCAGCAACTCTTTGAATCATAATTAATGTTTAAAAGGTACTTTAAAGAGGCCATTTTTTGAAATTCACAATAGTTTTCTCGAAAGTTGGGAAAAATTTTCCCAAAATTTGACAAAAAATCCTCGAAAACTACATTTTTTTAATCCAAACTCTATGAAAATTTAAATATAGATGCACAATAATATGAGAAATATTTTAGTACAAGAAAAGACATTTCTTTTCTCATAAATTTTTCCTTTTACTTTTCCCAGTTAATAATAAAATATAAAACTGGTCGAGTAAAAAATATTTTTTTTTTATCATGAAAAACTTTATATTTATAAGTAACTTTACTTGAATAAATTGAAGTTTCGCTCAGATGGTTTTATTGAAGAAATGATTTATCGTTTCATTAAAATTTAATATATCTACAAGAGTATTCCACTCTAGGAGCGAAGTACCTACGTCTTTTTTTGTTTTCCTTTCAGTTAGGTGCTAAATATTTAGCTTGCTTATATTTTTTGAATGTGATATAACTTACAAGTACCTCTCTACTTAGTATCAATTAAATAACTTGAGCATTAATTAGTTTGTTTGATGTGTAATTACTGTATATGCATATGAAAATAACGATGATTACCTGAGGAAATCGATCCGCTCATTGGCTTCTGTGCTGTTGATATCTCAGTCAATACCGCTAGCGCCAACAACACAGCCACTACCGTAGTAGGCCGCCGTCGCCACTGCACCTGATTGCAGGTATATAGCATAATATCGCAGCGGCCACAAAATTTTGTTGTTTTCTTTGTGTGTTTGTTTATTTATTTTGCTTTTCTTATGCTACTAACGATCAATCATTGATTGAAGATGATGGTCGCTACCATTACAACTTTACCTCACAGCAATCTATAACTAAGAAACAAAGAAAAAAGAAAAAAAAATCATTATGAAAGTATTAGTGTTAATATATTGTTATTATCTCTTTTTTTTTTTTCAGATAAACGGGATTCCACCTCGCATAAAATTCCTCAAGTTTTATATCACACATTTTTAAAGTTACCTTAAAGTCATTATTTCAGAATCAGTAAGAAATGTTTCATTCATAATTTTGAAATAAATTTTTCTCGGTACATTTGACAGTTATTATCTATTAATGTTACATTTCGATATCATTCATGAAAAATAAAATAATTAAAAATCACTCAACATGTTTAAAAAATGCTTAAATCGAATTTCACGGTAATATAATGGTACTAAACGTAATAAGGGAATTGCACTGCACACAAGTCTATATCAAGAAGTATAATAATAATAATGCTATAAAATAATATTGCACGAGTATTACATTGCATTGATTTTGACATTGATTCTGGGCGTCTAGATGTTACCGTTGCAGTTTTTGGTATTAAAGTTTACGGTTAAAAAATTTAATTAACATTAGCGCCAGTACCGAAATGTAATAAAATTGGTTTATAGGTTTGCGTGAAATATATTAGTGTATTAGTTTATTAGAAATAAATAATGTACAATTGATGCGTTTGTTGCATGTTTAAAGGCCATCAATACAATTTTAGGGATTTGAAAACCGTATTATTTGGAAATGTATGCAATAAAATGACGAAAAGTGCACTATAAATAATTTTTCATTAATTGATGTTTTTAAAATATTTTTGATGTGGGTAAAAAATGAATAGATTATTAAAAAAAAAAAAAATAAAAAAAAAACATTTATTAAAATTAAACTAAATTCATCGCCTATCGAAAGCAGGACACTGCCCCGCCCATTCAACCATTAGCTAGAAACTGTTTTCCCTACGGAACCGATGTATATCTATTTCATGTAAATTTGATGAAAATGTTAAAGATCAAAATAAAATAAATTATTCTGAATTATCTGTAAATTAATCAAAACGCTATAAAAATAAATCATAATTACAAACTAATAAAATCGAACACATTTTACATCATGGATAATATAGTGACACCATGGACACTTCTCGAGTAGGATAAGAAACAATTAGACATTTCTCCAATAAAAATTCTTAGTAGAGCTTCAATTCATTATGCATTCAATATTTTTATTAATTTATAATAATATAATAATCCATAATTATTCGTAAAAATGATCAATTTCGCTATGTTTTAAAATTCAAAGTTTCCGTAACTAAAAATTGACTACTGATTTAAAAAAAAATTAAATAGAAGTAGGCATATATTTGTACGTATCAGTAAGTTGTATAAAAAAATTAACCCATAAAACATTAAATTGAAAATGTCATGATATAATGACGAAAATAAATCTTGAGTCGTTATTATAAATTTTAACACTTGTTAAAAATCATTTTTTAAGTCTTTTAGTCTTTTTTTTCTTAAGCTTTTTAAGAAAATTTATCTACTGCTAGAAAAATGCACGATAAATAATAAATTTTAACCGGATTAAGAAAAAAATTTTTATGGGATTTTGATTAAAAAAAAAAAAATGTCTTTTTTATGTAAAAAAAACCACAAGTTATATGCAAATTTAAACTTTAAACTTTTTTCAAGTTCGTTATGCATACATATGAGAGTAGTTGTTAAATATTTAATTTATTAATCAAGAATTTAAAATTCAATTATTAAAAAACTTGCAGAAAACGAGAAATTTCCTAACACCTATATTTATCCCAAAATTGGTTTCTGCTGTATTAAACTATTGTCGAATATGAATCAACAATTAAAGTATTTAGTTATGGTTATATAGTTATGGCTATATTACTAAAACTGATTTCATAAAAATCTAGTTTACGGCTTATTTTGCTGTTTTTACTCAGATTCGGAAGATTTTCTTTGTTTTTAAAATCACTTTCTACCAGAAACAAATTTAATGCCATATGTTCAAGTAGAAAAAGTATTTTCACAAAAAAAAAAAAATCACTGTAAAACCGTTAGCATTTTCGCTTCTCTCAGAACTAAAATATTATGAATTTAATTTTTAAAATAAAAAATTACGAGAAGGTTTATTTTCATGCCATAGCTCTGATCTTATGGGTGGATGGTGGTTGACAACGTTGACATTTGAAATAACTGAAATATTTTATTATAAACGTGTTTGATCCGTCGTTCCATGTGATGAGGAGGGGAGGGCACATAATATCTTTAAAAAGAAAATAAATTGAATAGAAAATATATCATTAGTGTGAAAAATAACACTGTATTCATAATGTTTGTAACGTTACATGTTAGCTGTGATATTGTGATACCATTGTGATATATTCACACTTCGGTTGCAGCTAGTAATGACGTGGTGTCGCAGTTAGGGTCGGAATTTTATATATAAATACTAAGGGTACAAAATATTATATTATGTTTCGTACTTATTGGTTTGTTTATGAAATATTATTGGTATTGAAATAACACCGACAGGGTCGTTGAATGTAACGACATTTATAGTCATCGCAACGAGCATTATTTCTGTTATTATATTGGATTATATACGTACGTAGGCGACTGTCTGGGTGTGTGTGTGTGTGTGTGTGTGTGCATGTGTATACCTATAGTATTTGCGTGTACGTGGAATTGTTTTATTATTATCGTAAATGTGGATTGTTTTTAAAAACGATATAAAACATAAGGATTTAGCATTTTATAATATTTGTATAGCCTTTATTATGCGTTTTCCAAACTATGGTCCGCGTACCCCTAGAAGTCCACGCGTATGCCGGAGGATGTTTGTGAACGTAAATTGAAAAAAAAAAATTTTTAAGTTTTTAAATAAATAAAGAAATAAAATTATTTTTTGAATTTATTGTTTCCTATTTTTATTAAGAGGTCCTTCGATTATTTTCGACTGCCTTTTAGAGGTCCGGCGGAGAATAAATTAGGAAAATTCTGAATTAAAATACATTGGAGGGTAAATGTTTGCGAGCAGTGAAGAATATGTGCACTTAGGTGGTATCTCGTGGTGTTAATTATTATTATTATTATTGTTATTATTTTTACTATTATTATTGTCAAAGTACACCAGCGTCGGCGGAACTTACCTTAATGACTACCGCGTGTCCGTCGTTTTCCGCGGGGTGTCGTGTTATCAGCAAATACTGCACGACAATGGACCGCGGTGGTGTTGTTGCTGTAGTTGGTGCTGGCGCGACTCTATCACCATCATCATCGTCGTCGTAACGGCTATCGATCCGGAAGACACCACGTGCTGCCACAGCCGTCTCAACCGACCGACCTTGTTGTCCGAGCAGTCCATGCGTGACACCAGACTCATAGCAAGGAGGTGGATATTATTATGTTTTAATGCACCCCATATAGCTCGGATACGGCCACAAAACCACAGCTTTTCGCTTTTTTTAGCAGCTGTTATTGTCGTGCGAAAATCTCCACCATCGGATCCACGACGATATTATTGTTGTTGTTATTATTATTTTATTATTATTATTATTATTATTATTATTATTATTGTAATATTAACGTCGAACGGTTATTTTCTCGTGAAATTCGCCGAGTTATATTATGCCATACCGTACCGTAACACGACCGCGCGAGTGATTTACACCGGAGATACCGCGGTCGCGGCGGAGGAAACGGTAACGAAAAACTCGCGCGAGGTGTCAGTCGTCGTCAGCCTCTCTCTGTGATAATTAATTATAAAATATTACTCGTGACGACCTCACACACGCGCGCGCACGTATTCGATCCGCCGCCGCGTGTTTAGTCGGTCGCGCGTATAGCGCAATAATTAGCGGTTGCAGCGGCGTGTTAATGTCTCGTATAATGTTATATTAATTAACGCACGTCACGTACAAGAGGCGCGAGTGGTGCACCCTATTAATTTGCGAGGTACTTGGTATAGGTATATCGTCTAATTCGAAGAGAGAAAAAAAATTAACGATTATAAACGCTACAAAAAAAAAAAAAAAAAAAACACGAATCAAAACGGGGGTAGAAAAACTAAAAAAAAAAAAAAAAAAAAAAAAAAAAAGTGAAAAAATAATTTGTAATTATTATTAAAAAA